>JAOUQX010072916.1:0-14135 GCA_028566295.1 Liobagrus marginatus | reverse complement strand
ACTTATAATTATTTCCTCCACTGTATATAAAACATAACTCATTTAAAACGGTGCTGCTGTGTTTACTGCGTATATTGATTTAATGCCCCTGACTGAACTCGGAGGAGTTCTCCTACTTGAGAAGAATTGAGGAGAGAGTTTCCTGGGCAGACGTCAGGGATGGCACTTTAAAACCTGTAGCTGTTGGCAGCGTTAGTTTGTTCTACCCATTTTTAGGCACAATAATGTAGCGTCTTTGTTTACGGTAATGTCAGCGGCCAGTACAGGGAAAGAAACCGGGGACGTTTTAACTCTCACCTCATTTACATTTATTACTATCATATGTTGTCTGTCTTTCGTGATCTCTCTGGCTGTCCACCTCCTCCTGTTTCCTCCGTGACTGATACACACACGGATCTCATTAAACACAGCTTTTGTTGCGTCCGGCCTTGATCTTATCATCGACTATATAATGTTTGTGTCTGGCTGATGTATGAACGGTGTTTAGTTTGTACAGCTACATCGTGAGTAAGTCAGTGTGTGTGTGTGTGTGTGTGTGTGTTTGGAGATGACATACGAGGGTTTCCGTTAGGATCGTGTGCTTTTCCGGTGCATCATCACGCAGACTGTCAGCGCTTTTATTTATCCCAGTGATGAAGACTATGATGTTACAGTCATCACTTTTCAAAGTAGCACACACACGTACGCATCCATAGGAGTGAATGTGCGTGTGAATGGTTATCTGTCTCTAAGTGTTAGTGCTGTGATTAACTGCTGATTGTACAGGATGTACCCCGCCCTAACTCACACACTAAGTTATCTGGTATAGACTCCAGCGCCCCCTAGACCCTGAACAGGATAAACGCTAGATAATGGATGGATGAATTAATTAATTAATTGATGACTTAATGAATGAATGAATGAACGAACGAACGAATGAATGAATAGATTACTTACTTAATGAATGACTGAATAAATAGATGGCTTAATGAATGAATGAATGAATAGATTACTTAATAAATGAATGAATGAATAGATGGTTTAATGCATTAATGAATGAATAAATGAATGAATGAACGAACGAACGCACGCACACACGAACGAATGAACGAACGAACGAATGAATGAATGAAAATGAATGAATGAATGAATGGTTTATTGCACGAATGAATGAATGAATGAATGAACGAACAAACAAATAGATTACTTACTTAATGAATGACTGAATGAATAGATTACTTAATAAACGAATGAATGAATAGATGGTTTAATGCATTAATGAATGAATAAATGAATGAATGGTTTATTGCATGAATGAACGAACGAACGCACGCACGCACGCACGCACGAACGAACGAACGCACGCACGCACGCACGCACGCACGAACGAACGAGGGAAGGAAGGAAGGGAGGGAGGGAGGGAGGGAGGAACGAACGAACGAACGATTTATTGCATGAATGAATGAATGAACTTATTAAACCTGCATTACTTTGATGGACATGATGGCTTAGCAAAATCATACCGCTGTAACATTAGATCAGTCATGACGTAGCATTCTAAAATCTTTTAATGGCAACCATAAAATCTAACCAAACTGTGAGATTGTGTTTGGTGCAGCATTTACACTCGTTACCTTTCAGGTAATATCTCTCTATGTGCATTCGATCGGCATGAAAAAGGGCATGTGAGATGTGGTGCAAGAGGCTGTACACATTCCTCTGCAAACTACTACGCAGACTCTTCATCGAATTTGACCAATAATGTCTATGAGTCACGTTAAAGACAATATCAGCTAAAATAATCCCAATGTTAAACGCTGAGATTGATGAGATGAGACGTTTATTATTAACAACAAGAGATTGTGTACATTTTCTGAATCCAGATTTAACCACAGACGTGTATGTGAAGCGTTTATGACCTTTAGAACAGCGGGTCTAGCTTGAAGTTTCAGACAGAAGTGCAAGTGGGAGGGGAAACAGTGAGAGAGTGATGATGAAGAAGTGCTGGACGTCTCCTGTCCGCTCGTCCTGGCTTTCATCTCAATGATTCTACAGGACAGTGCAGATACTGAGCTGCTGATAAAGCAATCCTGTGCTCTGATCCCTGAAATAGGGCACAGCAGGGTGTGTGTGTGTGTAAGCGTGTTTGTACTTGCTTTCATGAATTTATGAGAACACAAATTTGTATAATAACATGTGTATTACACTGGTATTACAACATAAGCATGTTTTATGGGGACATTTCATGAGTCCCCATAAGTAAAATAGGTTTAAAAACATACTAAATGTTTCATTAAAAGTGTAAAAATGCAGAATGTTGTGTGTGATGTGTAGATTTAGGAGTAGCGTTGGGTAGGGGTGTGTGGTGTGTAGGTTTAGGAGTAGGGGTAGGGTAGAGGTGTGTGTCTGTGTGATGTGTAGATTTAGGAGTAGCGGTAGGGTAGGGGTGTGTGATGTGTAGGTTTAGGAGTAGGGTTAGGGTAGGGGTGTGTGTGTGTGTGTGTGTGATGTGTAGATTTAGGAGTAGGGTTAGGGTAGGGGTGTGTGTGTGTGTGTGTGTGGTGTGTAGGTTTAGGAGTAGGGGTAGGGTAGGGGTGTGTGTGTGTGATGTGTAGGTTTAGGAGTAGGGTTAGGGTAGGGGTGTGTGTGTGTGTGTGTGATGTGTAGGTTTAGGAGTAGGGGGATATAAAGTACAGTTTGTACACTATAAAAACCATTACGCCTATGGAATGTCCTCACTAAGATAGCAAAACAATGAAAGTGTGGGTTAGTATTCAATAATATTGGCACTATTTTTCCGAGCTGTTCTAAACAATGTCTGGAATGTAGATACGACCCCAACAAACACCTTCAATATTATTGTGTATGAATGTGTGTTACGTTCTGAAATCCTAGATAGCTTCATTCCGTTCCGGAAGCGTCACTTCCTGGAGTTATTCCTTAAAGCAAATAAATGAGTGCAATAAATGTTCAAAATAAAATTATGTCACACTCTATAAGGATGTAGCAATTCAGGATATGCACTTATGCTGAAGTCACTAATTAAATAAGAGTTCAGTTCAGAGCAGCAAGGAAACTCCTTATAGCTTAATGATGATAAAAGCAGCATGTCTGCAGCAGTGTCATGTTCATCTCCGGCCTCGCTAGCATCTCAAAATAACTAACGGATCCAGCAAAGAATATGAACCAGTAGGAAAATCATTTTTCTTGTTGTAATCTCGTAAATTTTCAAGTAGAATTGACTTTATTTAGTCAGATGATGGAGAAATGATCTCACATGACGTCCTACAGGCTACTGTCTAGTCAATTTCAAGCAACTCTGTAACAAGTATTTAAGATTCGACACCATACGGTCTCCCAGCGGGCCGTCTCAACACTCGTTTTGAGCGCATTTAGATGCTTTGTTCGACTAGGTTGTAAGGAATATCATAAATCAGGTTTGACAGGCTACAGATAAATTCCCATTTTGACCACATGTTAAAAATAAATAAATAAATAAAAATTATCGCAGAACTGATACTACCCCAAATATTGGGCTTTCAGACGGGGCTAATGTTTGTCGTAGGCTACGCACGTCCCTGATGCATATTAATCCTTAAATCCGTTTTCCACAATATGTTTAGCGTGTGTGATAGAAGCGCATACCATAAACACATTGTGTTACAAAGTCGGCTCGGAGGCAGGATGCATGTTCAGTAAACATTTATTTATAATGAAATGGAAGAAGAAACAAACAAACAAAACCTGACCATAGACATGGGCATGGACATAGACATGAACTCAGACATGGACTCAGTCATGGACATAGAAATGAACTCAGACATGTACTCGGACATAAACATGAACTCAGACATGTACTCGGACATAGACATGGACATGGACTCGGACATGGACTCGGACATGAACTCGGACTACGCAACAGATGAACATACAATGCAAGACAAAGATGCACTTAATCACCGGGGAAACTACACACAAGGAACTATTCAATTAGGCAAGACACACCTGAGGACAATCAAAGGCATCACATGACTAAGGAAACACATGACAAGACACCTGGATATCAAAACAAACACAAAGCACATGGTTAGGACAAAAACAGAGTTTTGTGGCGGCCACCTGGGGGCCAGGCAGGGTACGGTACAAGTATCCGTGACACACTGTCTGCTCCTGGCTTAGCTAACCCTATAGCAGGTATCCAAGCCATTAACTGTCCTGTCCACTCCCCATCCTCCACTGAAATGCAGGTCTGTTGCAGCCCCATCCTTGCCCCACTCTGGACATCTATCTTTGCGTGATGTAGCTCCCGTTTGACCACTAGATGCTATAGAAACTCATTGGAAGCTAAGTGCGGCCCAAAAATGTTATTACTCAGAAAAGTATTCAATGTTTACATGGAGCTTACAAATATGGGGTTGTGAAGGAGAACAGCCTGTCCCTATGGATGAGCTGCTACTGCCAGTCTATGCAACCTGTGTGTGTGTGTGTGCGTGTGTGTGTGTATGTGTGTGAGAGGTGGGTGGAGTCTGTGTGAATCTCAGTGCTTTGGACAGCAAGTCTGCCGAGTGTCCAGTTCACCTCAACTGATAAACGTGGTGTGTGAGAGAAAGAAGAACAGCAATGGGGGAATTTTTCAGTGGAATGATAACGTGTCAGGAGTAGTGTGTTATGGTTCTGACATGCAACAGAACCATAATGTAAACCAAAATCATAATCACAAGGCAGGCAAAAGTTATAAGCATGAAATAGCATACAGATATAGAACGAACGGCAAGCAAAAGTAAACTTAGGAGGCGGAAGTGGATGTTAATATTCAGGTGAGGGTTCCCTCTGGTGGTTAGGGGGTTGGCTTGTTGGTGCATCCCTCACATTTCCCCCTACTCTAAGGAAACCTCCTGGTGGTGTTCTTGTTCTATTGGGGCTGGGAATGTGGGCTGGGTCTGGATCTTGAACAAAATTGATCATTGGCTGCATGCAGCAGGTTGTACCCGCTGGACAAGGCATCCGCTTCACTGTTTTTACTGCCAGGGCTGTATGTAACAGTGACATTTAAATGCTTGAAAACTTGAACACTGATATCACATTACATTACATTACATTACACTGATAACACATTACACTACACTGATACCACATTACACTACACTGATATCACATTACACTACACTGATATCACGTTACACACATAACACTACACTATGGATGTGCGGTAGGCGGGTACTGAAAAATATCAGTATTTATTATATTTCAAACGGTGCTATATATAAAAATTTTGCTCATTCCGGCTTTTTATTCGGTGCTGTTCCGACATTCACCGCTAGGCGTGATATTCAAACAGACGCGAAACCGGAAAATGTAACAACAGAAGAACACACGATGGAGCAAACAGAAGTTCATGCTGCACGCCCGAAATTAATCGACAAAGACAGCCGTATGAGTGAAATACGGCGTTACTTTTCCTACAAAGTAAAGTGATGATAAAGGTAAAGAAACATCCCTCAGTACACCAGTCCGGAAACGCTGCTTTAAATCACGTGTTGCTACCAGAAACAACACATAAAATCTGGCAAAGCACCGGTCACTTTACTCATACTGATTTGTTCAAAGAGTTCAGACATCGACACACGAGTCAATCATTCAACTCATTTTAATGTGGACTTTTATTCAATGTGTACTTCAACATTGAGCAGCGTGCGCGCGTGCATAAGACTTTATCAACCATGACACGGCAAAAAAAAAAAAAGGAAGAGCACGTGCGTGGCACGCGTTTAGTTATAATACTTGCCCTTATTTTTTTTATTGTTTTTACTTTTTATACAATCATATATTGAATGAATAAAGAGATTAGTAATATTGGAGTTAATGTTAGTGATAGTAATCACTAATTACTAAGATTACTAATTACTGTAATGTCACTAATTACCATCTTATTTACAGGTGTCGTCGCAGCGACACCTAGAGGAAGCAGGCGAGACAGCACGAGAGAGAGAGAGAGAGAGAGAGAGAGAGAGAGAGGTTATAATAGCCTATGAATATTACTATGAACACTTTACAATACAGCTACTTTTGTCCAAATGCATCAGGTAACCAATCAAACCCAGTTGAATCAAATGAAATAAAACCAAATTGAAATTGCAGTGAATTGAATTGAATCAAACTGACTCAAATCAAATTGAACCGACTTGATTTGAATCAAACTCAAATGAAATTGAATTCAAATGAATTGAGTCAAACTCACTCGAACTAAATTGAATCAAACCCAATGAAAAAATAGTGAAATAGAAAGTGATGGGAATTGAATTGAATCAAACTCGATTGAATCAAATTGAATCGTAACGAATTGATTCAAAGCTCTAAAACTCATCAAAGACAAAGAGCAATAACCCAGCCTCAGAACTTGTGTAATAATTGAGGAGACTAAATGTAATATTTATTCATGTAATAAACACACACTTGCACACTGTGTTGCTGTGTTTCAATTCAGTACACTAATTAATATGTTAATTACAAAATGAATCACTCCCCTGATTCAGTCCTGGAAGCCAAAACTGTGTCTGTGTGAGTGTGATAACACACCCTATGTACATAATAAAGCAATCGAATAATTATATAATTAGTTTGTGTGGATATTTATTTATTTCAATGTCTTGAGGAACCTCGTGTGTGTGTGTGTGTGTGTGTGTGTTCTGTAGATTGGTGTGCTGATTGTATGGATCCAATTGTCTGTCTGCAAACGTTGATCGGTGGAAGAGCCGTGTGCAGCTCTCTCAACCTTTTAAAGTGCTTTTTAATTAGAAAATCAGCTCTGGCTGAGAGAAAGTCCCGAGGCAGCACTTTCCGCATGTATCACCTGGATGAAGATGAGCACAGCTCTTTCAGTCAGGCGACATCAATGTTTGGCTTGAATCAATGTTTGGGGGGGGTGGCGGCTCAATGGTATAAGGCTCTGGGTCAGTGATCAGAGGGTCGGGGGTTCAAGCCCCACACCAGGCAAGCCACCGCCATTGGGTCCTTGAGCAAGGCCCTTAACCTCACCTGCACCAGGGGCGCCGTTCGTTCTGGCTGACCCTGCGCTCTGACCCCGGCGTTCAAATTTGTATGCTGGGATATGTTTAATAAAAACATTTCACTGCATGTTGTACTGTATGATGTGCATGTGACCAATGAACTGAACTGAACTGAATCGAAACACCTCTGGAAGACTTGCCTTAATCTACAGCCACATGCTTGTGATTAAGGTTAGGGTTCTCAGTGCATCTTTTCATTCCAGCGAATGCCAGATGCCATGGCAGACACAAAGGTGTGACATTGCACCATGTTCATGGGTTTATGAATGCTATGCTATAGGAGCATGCATAATAGCTGCAGTGGTTGAAAACTGTTCGAGTGATGTTCCTCAACCTCTCGTGCGCCTCCAACACCATGAGACCCTGCTGAACGTGCATGCTGATGTAGATGCACAGAGATGTCCCTCGAGTGTCCATCTCACTTTAGAGCCACAATACGTCAGACCAGGAGCAGCACAGGAAGCCATCTTGTACTCCTTCCTGTTCAGCCAATACACCCTGGACCTCAGTTAGAACCTAAAGAGCTGCAACTACCTTAATAGCAGGATTAATTAGTCCAGGGATGAAGGACGAGCCCAGGAGTTATAGTTCAGAAAGCACAACACCGTTTCAAGCCTGCTGGGCCCCTGAGCAAGGCCCTTAATCGTCAAACTGCCCGGTTTTATTAATGCAATACATTTTTGGGGTAAGTTTGTCTTAAAGATGCATGACATAATCCTTCGCCTCCATTCTTCAGGTCTCAAAACCCCAGACCGAATTTCTAGATTCCTGTGTATACTGTGTATAGATTTTGGACACGTTTTTCTTTTGTCATTTTTCAGAAAACCAAATTATATGTATAACGGAATCTCCTTTATTTATGTATGTATGTATGTCTGTATGTATGTATGTATGTTAAACAGAAGCGTGCGTTCCCATCATTCAGTGTCCTCATATTGTACTGAAGTCTGTTTATCCATGGACCGCCGCGACCGCTTGTCCTCTGAGATGTATTCCTTAAAAATAAACCAAAAACAATAAAGAGATGATTTCTGCTTTGGGTTTTTCATCTCTGCCGCATGAAATTACTTTTTTTTTTTTAATGCGGTTTGGTATTTAATAAATGTTCAGGCCAAATGGAACGACTTGTTATTAATAAATACAGTTTCTTTTTTGTTTTGAGGCACAAATTCTGACCAAACTGCTGCATGAGTTTGATGGACAGATTGTTAATGTCTTCTACACTTTATGCATTTAGACTCGGGAGAAGAGAACATCACAGACCAACTCGGTATAATTAACATCATGCGGTAAATAACAATAAGTAATGTACGTACCGGTAATCATATTGTTTTATTTAGAAACGGAGTGATGCTACACCGTTCTACAGCTGTTTCTCACGCTGTTCTCTTGTGGGTCATTTGTGGGAGACTGATCTAGCTGATAAAGCGTGGGAAAAAAAAGTCATTTTCATTTGTGTGTGTGTGTGTGTGTGTGTGTGTTTCGGGGTTTGAGTCACTGCACCCGACCCATTTTTGAACAGCAAATGGTAGTAATTATGTCATGGCAACACAGTGTGGTTTTTCTGCCCCATATCCAAAGCCCAATTCTCCAAAAAGTCGGCACGCTGTGTAACACGTACATAAAAACACAATGCAAGCAAGAATTACCCATAAATCATCAACTCGTATTTTATTCGCAATAGAACGTAGAAAATATATCAACAGTGTAAACGGAGTAAATGTGCCATTTTAAGAAAGAATAAGGTCGTTTTAAAATCACGTCTCCGACAAGTTGGGAAAGAGACAACAAAAGGCTGAAATAGTAAATAAAAAGGGAACAAATGTTCTAATAATTGCTTTTTTTTTCAATCGGTTTTAATCCAATGAACCGGAATTGAAATATTCATTAATGAAGAGTTTAAAGCACTCTTGTATGTCGCTCTGGATAACGGCGTCTGCTAAATACTGTTTATAACATTTGACAACGAAATGTTTGTATTTCTATTCAACACTTGTAATGTCTCGGGGACGTTCTGCTCCCTGGTGTTAGCGCTATGATATTAGAAGAGTTTACAGAAGACTCGAAAAGGGTATTTTGGTGAGAGAGCAATCGTAAAAGCCCCAAATATAGTTGTGTGTGTGTGTTCTTGTTTTCATGATTTATGAGGACACAAATGTGTGTGTATATGTACTGTGTATAATAACATGGGTATTACACTGGTATTACGACATAAGTATGTTTTATGGGGACGTTTCATTAGTCCCCATAAGTAATAAGTAAAAAGGTTTAAAAACATACTTAACGTGTTTACACAATACAATTACACAATAAAACAATGTTTTATTAAAAATGTAAAAATGAGTGTTAAAAAGAATGTTTTGTGTGATGTGTAGGGGTGGGGTAGGGTAGGGGTGTATGTGTGTGATGTGTAGGTTTAGGAGTAGAGGTGTGTGTGTGATGTGTAGGTTTAGGAGTAGGTTAGGGGTGTGTGTGTGTGTGTGTGTGTGATGTGTAGGTTTAGGAGTAGGGTAGGGGTGTGTGTGTGTGTGTGATGTGTAGGTTTAGGAGTACGGTAGGGGTGTGTGTGTGTGTGTGATGTGTAGGTTTAGGAGTAGGGCAGGGGTGTGTGATGTGTAGGTTTAGGAGTAGGGGTAGGTTAGGTGTGTGTGTGTGTGTGTGTGTGTGTGTGTGTGCGTGTGTGTGTGTGTGTGTGCATGTTAGTTAGAGACTCGATCAGGTCGCTGCTGTGTAGTTATTGGTTGTTGCTTCCTGGTTTTAGTTCTCGTCCAGGGCAGAGAAAAGGACATCAGTGTTAACTGCCAATCAGCACCAACATGGTGCCCGCAAGGACCACATGAGTCGCCCACGGGCCTGTTTTAAGCATAGCCCACCATAACACCACTGACCAGTGAGCTGCATCTATATTTTTCGTTGCTATTCTTTTTTAAATCAGGCATTAATGTAAATTTGAAAATAGAATTACTTAAAAAGATTTATAGAAATAAAGTGTTGCATATTGATATTTATCTGTTTCCTACCTTGTTCAAACATTGCTGATAATTATTATAGTGAGAAATAATTAACATGATCAGTGTCTTCACATATATGTATAACATTAATTATAAATAATTAAAGGTAAATTGAGCAAATTTGTTATTTCAGAAGTGAAAACCAAACTGGTAGCTCTTCGCATTAATCAGTACCTAAAAAGTGTCTCTCAGTTTATAAAAGGTTGGAGACCGCTGCTGTAGACAGTGCAGGTTTTGACCTTGTTTGAAGAACATCAGATTACAGAGCAACTGTTTGTTAGTTATGATGTGTTTTAGAGTCAAAAGCCTAGAGTGTAGCGTTCTCTTTTTCTCTTACATCTTATTCCTGCGTTCCACCGCAGTCTTTATCACTCACTCACTCACTCACTCACTCACTCACTCACTCACCCACTCACTCACCCACTCACTCACTCACTCACCCACTCACTCACCCACTCACTCACCCACTCACCCACTCACTCACCCACCCACATCATCCAATCGTAGCGCAGAGCTGAGAGTGGAACAAAACAACTCCGCCACGTGTCAGAATCCAGTCTTTGGATGCTGATGTTGCTACAGAACACCATGGCAACGAGAAACAAAGCATGTAAACAAGCACCAGGTAGTTTCTAGTTGAGAAATACCGTTCGGAGAACGTCAAAAAACGCTTTCGTCCTAAGAACAGCATGAAGCACCAGCAGACGGATTTGACTCGGTCAAGCTGCTTTCGCAGAAACAATGAGAGATGAGCAAGAACAATGAGGGTGGAGTTAATGCTCAGAACTGCCAGAGAGGAAGCAGAAAACACAAACACAGAGAAGTAGTGAAGCTGTTCTCGACCGCAAAGTTTTACCGGAAACCCTGACAAAACCATGAACTATTGGGGAGGTGTTGGGCAGCTGACCAGAAGATCATCGATTCAAGATCCAGCATAAGCAAACTGCCAATGCTGAGCAGGACCCTTAACCATCAACTACTCATTTGGATTAAATAAATAAACAAATAATAAGATGATCAAATGTAAGTCCCTCTAGATAAGGGCGTCCGGCAAATGCTAGAAACTTAAACAAATAGCAGACAATAAAAGATGAACAAAGCAAGATAAATTATACTTTTAAAATGTAGCCAATATTTTTTTCTTGCTTCTTAGTTAAACTAATTATATGGCGACTCATCCTCTGCAATGTCCCCCTGTGTCTCATAGTGTAAGATAAACGCTCTTAAGCCATGCTGGACATACCGAACATTTCAAACTTCTTTATAACCTTAGATCCGATTCTGTGGACTGTCCCCCGAACTCGCACTGCAGATGTTTCACAGGATCCACAACATATCAGGATTCAGACACACAATGATTTTCTTTTGACTTGAATTAATGCTTGGGGGTCATGATTTTGGCCAATAGGATTCAAGGGCATTGAACTAACATAAAAGAAATAATTAAAAAAAAGATATTTACACACACACAAATGAAGTCGTTCCTATGGACTAATGCGGTCACTGCATTCTGGGACGTTTTAAATCCCCTGTAATTATAATGACATTAAAGAGAACAAACAACTTCCATAATTTTTGAGGCACATAATAGATAAATCTTATAAGTGTATATATATATATACACACACACACACACATATATATATATAGCTTGGAGACTTGAACGAATTACTGTTAGTATGGTACTATAGTACTGTTAGTATGGACACAGCAAACTGCTGACTCATGGGAATGTTTGTGAGGGTTGCCTGAGAATAAAGCCGAGATTATAGCAGTTAGAGCAGCTAGCAATTCTCAGCTTTCTCACTGTACTTTACCCATGATGATGATGATGATGATGGCTAACAGGGCTAGCTTTATTACTGACAGTTTGCTTAGTCATAACAGCTTTCGGTGTAGTCAAGCCACTTGCTTCAGAGTGAGTCATCAAACACTGGGGGGAAATATCAAACTGAGTCCTCCCCAAACCCCGGTGTGACTGCTTTTGCTCGTTTTTATGTTCAGGCAAAAGAGAAAATCATTTAATCATTCGTTTTTTGTAGCGGTGGTGTAGCTAGTGTAGCTATACTGGGAACACTGGGTTTGAAGTGGGAATACACACAGGATGGAATTTCCATCTGCCATAGTGTTCTGTATGTACATGCACAAACTAGTAAACCACCAATCTGTGTAAAAGTATCACTACTAACAGAAACTAATCCATGTGGCTAAAAGGATGCTCTGGGGTAACTGTGTAACTATTCAGATATGTGCATAAAAGATGCTCACTTCGTGCACCAATTCCGACTTTACAACACAGGAAAGAATCGGACTTTCAGTTCTTTCCACTACCCCGGTCGTTTTTTTGTTTTTTTTTTATAATTTGAATCTCTGCACGGGGTCGTGTACAGGGACGGAAAGAAAGCTAGGAAGACATAGAGGAAGAATGAGAGAACTACAGACGGAGAGTTGAAGGGGGTGGAGGGAAACTAGTTCAAAAGATCCCAAACCAGATGTAAAGCATTTGACAAAATAGTCTCCAAATAGCAAACACATGTGGTCAGGATCTACCCCGCCCAGTCCTGCATGTCCCCAATAAACTAAGGAAGTCACTCTGGTACACACTGCACACTGTTACTGGAGCTCTACTAGAAATATCGCTCGCTGTCAACTTCAGAATAGAAATAATTTAGGACTGATGTCACAAAACATTTTTGAGAAAAGCAAAAGAAGACCTTAGAATCTGAACAAATGGAAAATCTGACACACACACACACTACTGTCAGATTACTCAGTGCAGAGTATATGACATGTGGTTTGATTCAATATATCTACTCCTCCCTTCCTCTCTCTCTCTCTCTCTCTCAGGTTGTTCTGAGCTAAAACTAAAGCCAGCATGTCATTTAGTGCACACATCTGCCTTTACAACACCCAGTGCTCCTAGTTTATCAATTACAGCTTCACGTGTATACCTAATAAACTGGCAAATCACTGCATGGATACAAAACTGACAAGGCAATCTATCTGCTCAGTGTTTTGTTCTCAGCACTGTAATACAAGTGAGTGATTTGACTAATGAAACGCTTTAAACACAAAACACACAGTCGCCCAGAACAGTGGAACCGCTTCAGTTTACTAACAAAAGCAAACGCTATTAAATGACTCAAACGCACGCGCACTTAACAAGGGTTCACTTTCTTTTTTTCTTTTTTTCAACAACTCGCGTTCCGGTTACAACCCAATAACCTATACTTTGATTTCGGTTCGCTTTTCGTTATCAGAGCAGAAAGTTACAGCGTGATATTTCTAAATCTTCTGTTACATCGACAGCCCGCGCGCCACACAACAATATAGCTGACGCGCGTGCTATTAAAACCTTCCAGACACGTACCTTAGCGTGTTATTGTTTTTACTTTAACGCGGACTTTTCTGTCCAAGGAAGCTCAGCTGGGCGGTCAGAGAAGCCGCTGAAGACTCATGGGACTGTTTCTTTCGACCACTTCTCTTCGTTTAGGTGTGTCCTCCTATGTGTCCTGAAAGAGTTGAGTAGTAAGCTGATAGAGAATGTACACGCATATTTAGGGCGTGGGGGCGGGGCTATGTGAGCGAAAACCTGTCATACATAAGACTCCGCCCACTTCTTTCAGCGCGAAGGAAACCCCGCGTGTGAGCTGGGCGTGGCACAGACATAGTGGGCGGAGTCTTCACGGGGCTAGCGCACACACACAAAAGGCTACATCACAAAGTGAACGTCCTACTACTGGATATAGAAAAGGGAAAGGTTTTGTTTGAAACCGCATACTGAGCTCCTAAGTGTTTGCACACATGATTTACTGGTTTTGTACAACAACATATGCGTCTGTTCTATTAACTGTCTTATTAATCACATATACAACGATTTTAGGTCAACATAATTATCCCCTCCCCCTCTCTAGCACTGCCCTGCTCTTATAATCTGATGATAATTCTTGTAACTTCGAACAGATGATGTGTGATTCACAGGTGGTATTTCCCATCAACTTCATAAGGTGATGTGCGTCATAAAGAGTCAGAGAGAGAGACAGAAAGCGAGAGCGAGAGAGACGTCGTAGAGACAGAG
>JAOUQX010072896.1:0-14150 GCA_028566295.1 Liobagrus marginatus | reverse complement strand
ACACACACACACACACACACACACGCACACTCACACACACACACACACACACACACACACACACACACACACACACAGAGTAATAGCTCTTTTAGTTGCATATAAAGCAATCAAGTAATGTCAAATGAACCTTGGGACTTCTCCATGTAAATAATGTTGATTCCTCAAAACACACAGTTCTGATAACAGAGTGAGAGATAGTAAGATAAACATTTATTGTCACAAAGGAAAAAAATCCACAATAATGACACAAGATCAGGCTTTGTAACTGATTAGAACAAAAATACAGTACATTGACATACCCGTACCCACAGGCTTCTTTGTCAACTCTAAAATGTAAATGTAATAACTTCTATCCTCAGTGTAAAGGAAGTGTCTGTGAATTGAATTAATAGCCACGCCAATGTAGCCCATGGCATGAGGCCAATGTGTAGCAGCATGGAAAAGGTTTCTTCAGCGAGCGCACTTTAAATTCTTTGCACTGTTTGAGAACAGCTTTCTATTTTCAACATGCCCTTGAGAGTGAGACACCGCTTTTCCCATACCAGAAGACATAGATGTGTTTTTCTCTTAACTACTTTCTATCTCCTTTTATATGATTCTATGCATCACAGCAGGAAAACAGAACTTCACTGAAGTTTTAATGCAAACACAGCTTCTTTATAATGAGAAAAGTTTCAATGATTTACACACAGATGTGAGTTGCTCTTAGGCATAGAGTAGGTGCATATAATGCACTGTACATTTTAAAGGTCTCCCTTCTATCAGCCTATATGAAAATATTCTCATATTGAATCTAATGTTATATTTGCTGTTAAAAACATAATACGCATTGGATCAGTTATTACATTGCAAAATTCTTATTTATGATTGCTTAGGAGATGAATTAATAAGTGATTAATAAATTAATAAGTGAGAATATTAATTATGCATAGCAGCAGTTTTGACACTCGTGCTAGTCAAATTATTGGAATATCTTTATGAATTCGATCAATAATGTTATTGTTTTGATAGGAACAACTCCGTTACAGGGGTATATAGACTTGAGGATTCACATAATCTATGCTTAATTATATATCAATTAAAATGTGTTATTTTTTTACTTTACTTTAATGTGGTGGCTCAACGGTTAATGTTCTGGGTCAGTGATCAGAGGGTTAGAGTTCAAGCCCCGGAAGTGGCAAGATACCATCATCGGGCCCTTGAGCAAAGTCCTTACCCCAACTTACTCCAGGGACGCACTCTGGCTGACCTTGCGCTCTGACCCCAGCTTCCTAATAAACTGGGATATGTGAAAAGTACCCAATTTCCCACTGGGGGTTATTAAATTATAATAAAACAAATAAAAGTTTTTAAAAAGTTGTGTGAATTTGCTTGAGTTTTTTTCTTATTACCTTCGAGAGCTATAGTGTATAATGAATGTATTTATTAGAAGATGGTAAATTGTCACCTTAAAGGTATGTACATGATTAGCTACAATACTCAAAAAGTTTGTGGCAGTAAAGAGATTATATATTGGTTTTGAGTAAATCTGTGCCAAGAAAACATTCCACACATCATCACACTACCTTCACCAGCCTAGACTGTTGACACCATTCTATTAAAGTCTGTCTGTTTAAATCGCTGTTGGTGCCAAATGATGACCCTACTATCTGGGTGCCATTAGAAGAACTCGAGAAACATTAGACCTGTCTGACATTTTTCAGTCGTAATCTCTTCAAAGGTTAACACTCCTGCCTCTCAGCAAGAATGTCATGGATTCAATTCCCACACAGGGTGTTTCTGTGTGGAGTTTGCATGTTCTCTCCGTGCTTGCATGGGTTTTCCCAGGGTACGCCGGTTTCCTCCCGCCTCTAAACAGATGTGATTGGGCGTAGGTGAATTGGCTAATTTAAATTGTCCATAGGAGTGAATGTGAGTGTGAATGGTTGTCTGTCTCTAAGTGTTAGTACTGCGATTGTCCAGAATGTACCCCGCCTTACGCTCTAAGTTATCTGGTATAGACTCCAGCGCCCCCCCGAACCTGAACAGGATAAACGCTAGATAATGAATAAATGAATGAATGAATGAATATGTCCAAATTTTCTCATCCTTTAAACATTGTAGCTTCATCTTTATGTCCTTGGCTGGCAAGTGAAAATCCCGACATAATTAAAGTTCTAAGTTCAAAGTTCAAAGTTTATTGGTCACATGTACATTATACGTGGTACAACATACAGTGAAATGCTTGTTAGGTCATGACACGGTTCATTTAACCCTAACCCTAACAGTTGTAAAATATATTTCTTAGGGTGCATGTGCTGTGTATTCCAGATGCCTTTTTGATCACCACATGTATACAGAGTGGTTATCCTAGTTACTGTAGCCTTACTGTCTGTCCATTTTCAGTGATCTCTCCCCTCAATCAGGTATTTTCTTCAAGAAAATATGCCTCACTGGATGTTTTTTGTTATTCCAGTATGCTAAGTGTACTGTAGAGACTGTTGTGTTAAAATATCCCAGGAGATGAACCAAGACGAACAGAAATTTAAATTTCATTAGATAACTATACCACAGAGCTAATAATCACTTTACTCGACCTCCGCTAAATGATCCATTCTAAATAGACCGTAAATTGTCGTGCAGATATCCTCACCAATAAATCTAGGTTAAATGATTAAAATGCAGAACATTCATTTCATTAGTAATTGTAATAAGATTTGATCACTGGCAAACTGTAGGGGTAAAAGAGACATCACACACTATGGGATGCGCTATTATTGCAAAATAATACACCACCACTGAACATTGTCCTATAGCAGCATACTCCTTCACTTTTTCATTTTTATTTACTTTCCATCTCTAGATAAGCTACTTACAACCAGCATTCCTCCATTAAACACCAGCAGAGACGAAGAGATTTTAATGAGACAAAATGTAACCCACAGCACTGCACTAACCACTTACTAGACCTTCACCTGTCAGTCAACTACCTACCCACCCAGAAGCAATTTACCATTCCAACACTCCAATAGTGCAATAAATGCATATGGCGTTACTCATATTGCAAAGTGTGCAAAAAGTCTCCGCAGACACACCGCTGATGACATACTCCTGTCATACGTATTGCTTGCCACTTTTTCGTTGGTTTGGAGTCCATTTAGGGAGACGATCAAATTTTTTCCACAGTACAGATCTCCGTGGAAAGTTCATATTGGCCTTCAGCCACACACAGCAAGTCATGGTAGACATTATCCCGGTCAAGGGGGTGTGTATGATGGCACACGTCCACATATTTCCTTAGCTGGGTTAAAGTAGTTAACTGGATAATACAACATCCGATAGATCAAATGTCCAGTCATGATTATAAGCCGACAATGATACAACCCCATGTTTTCAACTGTAGCAGTTATCAGACAGCGTTTGTTATTAAGTTAGCCTGGCATAGGCTCCAGTGCCCCCGTGACCCTGTGTAGACAAGTGGTAGACAATGTATGGATGGATGGATTAAACATATTAAGTCCTTTAGATATTATACCAGCTTTCTGATTATTAAAGGTTAATTATTCATCCGTAAACCATGTCTAAGGTTCGCCAAGTCTAAAGACTGCAGAAAGCTTTAAACAGTGGTCGTGGGAGTTTTGCTTGAATTGCCTTCTCACAGAAATACAAGAGACTACAAGAATATTCTTAGCTTTTCCTGGCCCTCCCAGTCACGAGCTTGCCAAAGTTTGTATTGTGAAGTGTTAGAGTATGTGGGGCCTTAATAAAAAGCTATAGTATAAACATTGTTGTCTGGTTTGACTGGGTGAGAATCCCGTATGTCATGGGTGGGAATGAATTCGTCATAATTGTAGTGTTTACTTCAGTACATTCATCATGGTTTTATATTTGAATGGACATTTAAACTAGATAGAATGTAACTGGTTGAGCAGAGGGGTCAGTGTTGTTTCCTTGAACAGAATACTAAATGAACATACTTGCTAGGAATGTAATTAATAACTAATTTACTGTCACGTTCAGTCAATGAAGAGATTGGATCCAAGTGCAGGAGTGTTTTAATTGCCCAACCGTGGCTAGGTACACACACATAAACATAGGCAATCTAACAAACAATAAACAGAAACTTGGCTTGAATTAACAAAGGAACAGAAACATGGCTTAGCAAGAACACATGGCAAAAGATCAGCAAAGCACCATGAACAGAGTAACAGCGCAACACAGTTATAGAAACAACACCTTACACATTGAGCAGAAAGCACATGGTTTATCTAGGCCCCAAACAGGAAGTATTGCAGAGGTCACGTGACAGAGTTCTGAGAGTTTTAGGCGGAGGCTCCCTCCGCTGGTGGGAGTCGGGTACTGACATTGCATTTACTCAGAATGAACAGCGAACAGATACAAGGACAGATAGAAGCATGTGTTTATTTTCTCCAGCACACCTGTCTTGCTCCTTAAAAGAAAGTTTGGCAGAAATATTTGCAGCATTAGATGCGTGCATTACGACTGATCTCCCACTAAACATTACAGCAGGAGCAGGAGGTCTTTTCATTTCATGCAGAGGTGAGCAAGGTTTTAGATACTGTTTGATACTCAAATACTGACAACATTTTTATGTGCAGTGCAGTGACTTGATATTTTCTACCTGTCTGGTCCCCTTACAAAAAGAATCTGTCTGATAAAACATGGCAGGCTGGAACAAGTAAAAATATGCATGAGTATGGCAACGTGTATCAATTATATAATCGCTAAAAATCAATAGTAGAGTATTTTGTATAAAATGCGGCGTTCCTAAGGACCCAAAACAGAAAATAGAGAGAAAATACAGCCCAGGTGACACGTTTTTTTTTTTTTTTGCTGATTCGTGAAAAACAAAACACCACCGAGATTGAGGTCAGGTTTCGAGATGCAGTAATTATAGAAATAATGTACTGTAATTAGTTATTGAATGAATACAAACGTTGGAGTGTTTGCGATGTCGTTGTCGTGTTATGGTCCTTTGCCAGTCCTGTTTGTAGACCATGTTATACTATGGGAAGTTGTGATTCGACACCATGTATCCATGATAAACGCATAAAAACAAAAGAGCTCCACAACAGGAAATAAAACGCCACTTTTTGTCGGATAGTCATTTCTTTCTTCTACTGTTTTCATTAAAAATGTCTGAATTCACCTTTGTATCTCTGTTTGTATCACCAATAACATAAGAGCAGTCATTCAGTTACAGGCTCATCAGCTCCTGAGTGCTGCAGCATCATGGAGAATCTTTACTTCCTGCTTGGGTCCTAGGAGAGAATGAAATTATACACCTAGTCATGTAATCATCTTTATCAATTACAACGATACAGGGTTTAGATTTTACACGATTACGCTTTGTTCCTGTACCGATTGTTGGTGCAGGTCGTGTTATCGTAGCCCCCTGGGCAAATATGTATCATCTATCTCCACGACACATACAGCATCACAGATGAAGCTCGGAGATGCCACTTTACTTCTCCACTCGTTTGTTCTCAGGTCAGACCTAGAATGTTTTGCTATAACAGTGCAGTTCTAGTTTATCTCCCTGATAGATCTCTCCTGAGATTTCCCTTGCGCAAGAATCTATATTGGATGGCATGAGATGGGACCAAGGAATGAAATAGGAGGTCAGTGTGAATGCCTTGTCAATATATATTGTTTACATACACAAAACTGGTCAATGCATTATCCTTGTGTGGCCATGAGAGACACTTACATTTGTATTCTTCTCTCGGCATATGGACAAAAGCACAGCAACAAAACGAATGTCTTTTCTTTATACTCTTAATATTCATCGCAGCTACTCTAACCTTATCCAATTCTGCATAATTATTGGTTTTAGATGGAAATGTGTCTTGCAAGTATTCAGCAATGGCATTTTTATCTACTTATTTATCCTAAAGTACTTTAATAAGAAACTACTGAATAGGTAGTTTAGGTAATAAATAGGCGCACTAAGAAGGCGCTGATTTAAAAACTGTTAAAGTTCAATCTAATTGATTGACTGTTAGAGGGATACGTTAGCATTTTTCAAAGCTAAATCTTATTTGTTGTATTTGTTCTATAAGTTTGATTATAGCACTAAATATTCCAGCCTGTACAGAGCAAACAGTACAGGAACAGATTTTGTCTCAAATCTCATTTATGAAGGGTTATGAACTTATGAAACTATAAAAGATGCGACGATATAAAGCAAGCACAATAACTTAATTTCATTATAACGTGAAGCAGGAATAAATCATCAGTACCATCTCCAACCCTGCTAATCATCTACTCCAAAATGTACCATCAGAAAACGATTACTCTCCCTGATCAAAAAAAAAAAAAGCATTGGAACAGCTTTTTTCTACTGACAATTACTGTTAATAACTAGATGAGCTAGGCAGCATTCAGAGATCATACCTGTAAAATTAATCTTCTTTAACTGTTAGTACACATATGTAACATCGCAGCGCTAAGACGCCGCTGTCTGAGCCGCCGAAGCTCCGATTGCAGTAGAGAAGACCCGAATATGTAGGCAAGCTGTGAGTTTAAAGTCTTTAATGAAGCTGTGACATAACAAACATAAATGCGCTCTGTAACCGGAGCAGTGTTACTCGGTTGGTTCACTAACACAACATAATAACCAGCGACGAGCATCACTGGTCGCTTCTCTTTTAAACAGAACATAATTAACACATGATCACAGACAGGTGAATAACATTAACAGAATAAACATAATGCGTGTGCGTTAACCAATGAGAACCTAACCAAAGACACGTGACATGAACACAACGTAACTAGAAACCAATGAGAACATAAACCAAAAACACGTGACATAAGCACAAAACTAGAAACCTCGCCGGGTCATAAAGTCCTTCGGGTGGCCGTCCCGGCCACGCCCCTCTGCAGGTCGCTGGCACCGAGGATCTTACAACATAGTTGTATTACTGGTTTCCTGAAGTAGATACTTGCATGTTATTATTAGTATCTGGACCTACAGAGAGTTGCAAAGAACCTGGACTTGTTTCCAGCGGACTGAATGGATGGGGACCAACTACTAATCACTTGGCATACACACACACACAATCACACACCAATTTAGAAATGCCAAGGGTCCCTGGGTGCTGGAGTCTATCCCAGCTAACTTAGCTTTAGGCGGGGTACATCCTGTACAATCTGCAGATAATCACAGGACTAACACTTAGAGACAGACAACCATTCACACACACATTCACTCCTATGGACAATTTAGAGTAGCTAATTCACCTATGCCCAATCACATGTGTTTGGAGGCGGGAGGAAACCGGAGTACCCAGGGAGAACCCACCCAAGCACGGGGAGAACATGCAAACTCCACACAGAAACACCCTGGGTGGGAATCGAACCCATGACCCTCTTTCTCTGCGGCAGGAGTGCTAACCACTCCGCAGCCATGCTGCCTATTATTATTATTATTATTATTATTATTATTATTATTTTCTGTTTTAATATTTAGTGACATGGCAGTGTGCTTTGTTCTGGCACATTTTTTGTTTTATATCATTGCAGTGCTGGAAAAATGATGCTTATGCAAGGAGCAGATCAGGATGCCATTAGATGATTGGATTATTCCCTCATCAACTGTAAGTATAGAGCCAGAATTCTTAACAGCAGCAGGCTGATTTTGTGTGTGGGTGCAAACAAGTGTGTGTCTGGTTTTGTGTGTGTGTGCACGTATGTCTGGTTTTGTGTGTGTGTGTGAGTGTGTGTGTGTCTGTGTGTTTTGTTTAAGTATTCGAGAATTCGAGATTGTATCCCATGGCTCTCATTTACCATCAATACTCAACCCAAGGGTTCAGGCTACTAATTGAAAGCCCATCAGGAGAGCCATCTAAGAACAGGATGCACTCCCACAAACACACCATTGCCTGTCAGTACAGCCGGATCTGTTTGCGTCTCTAAATTAGCGTTTATACACAATGCAATAATAAATGCATTATCTCTAAACCACACCCAAAGCGTGACGGTTCAATGTGGCTTAATGTCCAAACTTATCATTGTACCCTTTGCAAATTTTATGTAGCGAAGACTTTTTTTTTAAAATAAAGACACATTTTAAACGGCTGTAAGCTAATTATCTGTAAAGCCGAGTTAATGATGTGATGAATATATTCATTTGTCCTGATGAAAGTTTATTTGAGAAAAGCCTGTAAATCTCTTTCTTATTAGTTGTTGGACTTTAGTTAAAGTAACAGCTTACTAACCGAATAGAAAAAGGACAATACGTACTTTACAAACAAAAAACTAAATTGTAAAAGTAGCTGGGTCCATCTGCTTGTAGTCAATTATTTAAAAAAAAAAATTTTTTTTCATTGCCATATGCCATTAATTAGATCAATTGTTTACTTTTTCAATGCAAATTCTGAAATCCTTTGGCTTGTAGAACATCTAGAAACAAAATAAATAAGTTAGGATAAGGGTTAGGAAGGGTTAGATTAGGGTTAAGGTTAAGATGGATGAGGGGATATGTGCTGAAAGGAATTTTGGGTGCATCTAAAAATGCGTCATATGGGAAATACTGGCTTATTTACAGCTGCAAGGTCATCCAACTTTACTATCATCCACCTGCTATTAGACACGTCGTTATCCGTATCAGCAATACATCAAGAACTAGAGTTAATCTTAAATGAACACCCCTGTTTCTACTAGCTCTACAGTATCTGATATAAGCCATCAAGACAGGAATGAATCGTTTCATTAACTGTTTATTAATTTTAGTTTCATATTGTTCATATTGTAAAAGATGCCGTAAAGTGCACTTCACTAGATCAAAAGAAATAAATAAGAATCTTTATATAGGAACACTTGAACAAGTGCTCCTAAATTCAATCATCTGATCAACCAGTCATGTAGGAGCAGGATACTGCATATTATAATGCAGATACTCTTCTTAAGTTGTATGGGCAGAAAGATCTTATTGAGATTAGAGAGCTGGTTGGAGGACAATGGGATGAAAGAGCGGATCTGACAGGAAGGAAGTCTACGGGTATTTTAAATTCTAATTGCATGTCATATACACAACTGTCCATAAGACGAGTATGTGGTCAACTGCTTAATCGAATGTCTGTGGCATAAATACAGAAACAATTAGAGTAAAAATAAAAGAGGATAGAATTTTACACAACTACTATACAAATTAGAACTAACATACAGATGGGAAAGTAAAGAAATATATAAAAGTAAGAATAACAATATATATAAATATATATATGTAAACAATTAGACTATTGTGTCTGATTGTGGTGCAACATGTTTCCGATAGAATTTAGTGCAATCCTGCATATGCTTCGTGTTTAAAGCGGTTCGTGTTAAGTAGATGAAGTATTGTCCATTTTTTCTTTGTTTGGAATAGCTTCGCCGATATAACGGCAGTACCCGACTCCCACCAGCGGAGGGAGCCTCCGCGTAACCTCTCAGAACTCTGTCACGTGACCTCTGCACTACTTCCTATTTGGGGCCTATATAAACCATGTGCTTTCTGTTCAATGTGTAAGGTATTGTTTCTACAACTATGTTAGTCTGGTATGCTGTTTCTTTGTTACTAATGTTTGCCATGTGGTCTTGCGAAGCCATGTTTCTGTTCCTTTCTTAACCCAAGCCAAGTTTCTTTTATTGTTTGTTAGCGCTATTGCCTATGTTTATGTGTGTGTACCTAGCCCCAGTCTGGTAATTAAATCACTCCTGCACTTGGATCCTAATCTCTTTATTGACCGAAACGTTACATCTGACTGCAACACAAAGAAGAAGGCTATGCTTACTGGGTGTGGTAGTTATCTCAGAACAGGTGGATGGGCTACAGCATCAGAAGACATATTGGGTTTGGGTCCAATCAGCCAAGAACTGCTTCCTGTATTAGCATGGGTTTATTCACGAAGCTGCCAACAGATGATTGGCTGGATAGTCAGATGAATATGCAAATGGATCAGTATTAATGTTAAAGTTGCCATTGAGCAGAAATGCTCCCTGACATTACATGCAATTTAATTAACAACCTATTTATTAATTAGTTGTTATGATCGAGGTTATGACTATTTAGCTTTTTTGGTTATTTTTTATTTTTGACCCTGGCTGTAAGCCCACGGTTTACACGGTGCTGATGGAATGGAAACTGTGGAGTTTTTGCATATTTCTCAGAGTTGCATCTTTTATTTGGCAAGCAACTTCAAGAATTCTTTGAGATATTTCTGAAGGGGGCTGTGTTTATGCCAGCATACTTTGAGTACTCTAATCTCATCTCAAGAATTGTGAGACTGCCCACTGACAGATCTGTGGTGCTTAGCCATGAGAAGGTCAACTCTCCATGCACTGCTCTGTAGGAAGTCATCCGACATAATGACGACTTTAAAAAAAAACAAAAAAAACAACAGGACTGGCGCCATTCATCCATTCTTATAAGATTTACTTTTCCACAGTGCTGACACCGGTGACATTAGTTGGTCGGCCAATAATATAGATCATTTCTCCTGGGGTGCAGACGCCTACATCTTCTCTGTGCCCAATCATGGGCGCCATTGACTATTACTCATTTTAAAACACTTTACCAGGACATAAAGTTCCTTTAGGGTTCAGCCACCAACTACCATACATCCAGGAGAGTGGGAAGATGAGCAATCACACAGCATGAAGCGAATACTGGAATAAGAAATGATCAGATGATAGGCTAAAACATATGCCATGAGGTACGTATATACCGGCAGGAAGAGCTTTAATCGTGTTAGTAGCCATACTATATTGTTTAGGAGTTATTTGTAATAATAACAAAATATATCATCATGCACTCTTTCATCCACAGGTGCCTCTGAAAAGTCTGTCATGGTTGAAAGTTAAAGGGTAATTTACGGCCAAATAGAAACAAGTCAGCAGATTTTTCAGAGTTGGATTAATATGATACAAGCGCCAACAATACCTGAGTTCATCTAACGCCATCTGGTGAGGATTTATCATTTTGGATCTGATACAGTGCTTTATTTAAGGGATGAACCGTTTCAGCGTAGTGCAATCACCAGACTTAGTGTGCCGTTTTTAGTATTTATTAAAGTGCCGTGCAAAAAACTGCATTTTAAATGGATAAATAATTTACACACTGTTTTTAATCAATATAGTTTAATCCATTAGTCCCTACATATAAACCTGCGAATCCGATGACTCCCATTATTATAAATTGTGGCATCTAAAAGCTTTAATCCTCAACACCAGATGACTCTACCACAAAGCTAGAGTACAGCGTTATGCAGAGATACACACTACGGTAATTATTATTTGGCCTTGGCCTGATGTTTGCTGTAAAATCCACCTACTAACATACTGACATCTTTTCATAACTCATGGCTCATTTAGTATTTACCTTCGTGGCTTTTGTGTGCATGGTGTCATTCGGAGATGTTCCTGGAGCCCCATGCAATGAGGTTCAGTGTATCTACAAACACTCCGCAATATAAAATATCAGTACCACTGAAACTGGAACTTTTCTGTTCTGAGAAATTTTGGCTGAATCATGTCACCATGAAACAAGGCTTTTAAATATACATTTGCTACAATACATTATTCATGTTAATCCCTATGTTTCTGTGTTATGGAAAGAAGTACTTTTATGGATTTACAAATGATGCATGTAATATATATTTCTGAGAGAAGCTCACATGTCTGGGTAAAATTTTCGAATTACTTCTAATTATATAAACAGCAGTTCTTAGCAAATATATAGTGGGTAGGGCTCATGCCTTACAACGAGAAAGTCATGGGTTCGATTCTTGCCCAAAGTCTTTCTGTGTGGAGTTCGCATGTCCTTTCTGTGCTTGTGCGGGTCTCCCTGCTTACTCCGGTTTCCTCCCACCTCCAAACACATGGCATAGGTGAATTATCTACTCTAAATTGTCCATAGGAGTGAACGTGTGTGTGAATGGTTGTCTGTCTCTAAGTGTTAGTCCTGTGATTAACTGCTGATTGTACAGGATGTACACCGCCTCACACCCTAAGTTATCTGGAATAGACTCCAGCGCCCCCACGACCCTAAACAGGATAAAGCGGTAGAGAATGACTGACTGTCACATGCATATTATCACAGTGAAATGCTATTCTTTACATATCCAAACTTGCCTGAACCAGGGGCCAGACTGCAAGGGCAGCCATGATACACTAACCATAGAGTTAAGCGGGTAAAGGGACAACAGTGGAAGTTTAAACCCAAACCTCTCAATCAACCACCAAAACGTTAACTGTTTGAATATGCTGTCATATTGTGTTTAGATCAGTAAGACAAGATTTAAAGAGATGTCTTGTTAAGTCTGCATCCATTTTCTTATCCATCGAATATACTGTATTATCTACAGAGCTAGGGCACAGTGGGCATTTTTTTGTGCATCACGTGATTGAACCTTTTCAAGGGCCTTTCACACTTAAAATATATATATTTTTTAAAATAGTTTATCTTGTGTCATTCTACAATCCAGGTAAATGACTCATCTTGTTTCAGATTGGTTGTCCGCTGCTACTGTATGCATCTTGCAGTAACGTTCGAACCCCTCATCGCTTTACAGTGTAATATTGCAGTGTAATGTGGGGTGAACTCCGGCGTCAGAACAGGGAGGTTTTTATAACCCAGAGTACAGCGCTGTGCTAATCCTGCCTTTAAATAACGAGTGTGAAATGTTTCTCTACCTTCGTTTAAAAAGCAGGATTCAGAAAAATGATAACCCCAGGTAATAATAATAACTCCAGAAATTCAACATGTCCCCAGACTGACAAAGGAATTATTCTTCTTATTATTCGTGTTTTATAAAACTTTTTGTGTCACATAGACAACACAGCACAGTATATTTCTTTTTCTTTGCATAGCCCACCCTAAAGATTTTCTCCAGGGCCCAACATAGGCAGCTTGGCAGAACTGGCGATTGAGCCAGGGGCGGTTCTAATATTTCATCCTTAGGGTCGTATATCCATCCATAATAAAAGCAAATGTGCCTTTGGAATGCATAAATATAAACATAATCTTGTTATTCACCATTTTATTATTGCATTCCCCCAGTATTACTGTTAGCTAGCTACATGCAAAAAATATAGACTTTGTTTACAATAAATGTACTATTTTATGACAGGGTCTACAACCGTCCCTGGCTTGCCATGAAAGAAAGTGGTAGCTCATTGGGTAAGGCTCCTGCAGCACTGTTGACCCGAAGACTAATGTTCAGTTCCCATCACTGCTAAGCTACCACTGTTTGGTCCCTAAGCAAGGCCATTAACCCATAAGGTTGTAAATTGGTCTGGATTAGAGCGTCTGCCAAATGATGTAAATGTAATGATCTTTCATTTAATAACCCAGATCCTGAACCATTTCAACCTTACGTATAATTGTATCGTACCTAAAAATATTTAGCACAGTTGATCACTGCTATTTTTAGTATCCAGTTAAAAGGGCATAAGGAAAACAGCAGCACAAGCTTTGGTAGTTATAGTTATTGTGACCGATGCCTATTCGGGTTTCCATGCCTCAATCCCAGCATTCCTGTCCCACGGCTAACCTGACAACAATAAAGTAGCTACTGCGAATGAATGAATGAATGAATGAATGTTTTTTTTTTCCTGGCTAAGATAAGAGAGAGAGAGAGCAATACCTTGTCCTTATGGACAGCAGTAAGAAGATAACGCCAACGACTTGCCAGCTTTGGCAACAGTAAAGCATCACGACTGACAAGGAGAAAATTGAACAACATACAAGACCTTAAATTTGAGCTAAAGTGTCTAACAAGTCTTAGTCTTGACTTTCGTCTCCAAAAACATTACCACGGCATCAACTGATCTTCTTCTGCTTCTTAAAGGCAGCGTAAGGGATTTTATTCAAAAACATACCCTAACCATAACCCTATTTTGTTCTGCTGGTTGAAAGTTTCTTGAGATCTCGATAACACTCTTTAAGTTAAGCGGTCAAAATGTATTTATATGTATTTAGATCGTCTGTGGCGATACGCCTTGTAGGACCCTAAAAACTAAAAATCCCATTTTTGCATTAATATTAAATGGAATAAATGCCATTCAAATTCAAAGTAATCACTTTGTCATTTAAAGTTAAGTTTATTGGTCACATGCACATCATACAGTACAACTCTTTGATTCTGCATATCCCAGCATACAAATTT
>JAOUQX010072841.1:0-14161 GCA_028566295.1 Liobagrus marginatus | reverse complement strand
TCGCCAAAGAATTTCACGGTATGTTGTATTGTACAATGTATATGTGACCAATAAAACTTGAACTTGAACTTGAACTACATCTCTATCTGTTAGCACATCTACAAGTCAAGTCAAGTCAAGCAGTTACAATATGATGTGAAGGATTTAAACCATTCAATCAATCAGTCGATCAACCAATCAGTCAGACAGACTGATCCAGACAGCCAGAACATTAGATTACAAAAAATAAGTAAAAAAGAAACACATACTGTATATTTGATCGAGATGTCATGGAAATTTCTACAAAGGAGGTTTTAATACATACTGTAGTTTGTTAAGGTTGTGTTTGACAGTCGGAGGCATCTGCAGGAAACTAAAACATACTGTACAGTATAATCCATGCAGGTGTGTTTATTAAAAAAAAAAAATCACACTTAATCAATATAAAGAGTAGTGAAACTCAGTAGTCCCAGCTCAAACGTTTTCAACACACCACCAGTCACAGATGAACACATATACAGTATAGAGTGAGCGTGAAAAAGGACGAGAAAATATAAACGATGGAAACAAAGAAGAAATGGACAGATGGAAGAAAACATAAGACGAGGGTCACACTCGTTCGTTGTCTGACACATATAATGGAACCCTTGTGCCATATTGATTTGGGGCTTTGGTTAAAAATATAGTCTGCACGCTAGACGCATGCTATCTGTTTGAATCTGTCTCTTGTGGTTTGTTTGTCCGCATTCACAGGTTTTCTTTTCCAAAATCAAATTAGCCTTATTAGTCTTCACCTTTTGCCTTTATTAACATATTTATCTTTCATACCTATCCTTTTTCATGTTTTGTTTGCAACAGTGGATCTGAGCCAGCACAAATCATAGACAGTTGGGAAATGAGACAAAGGTTTATAATTTTGTCGCTGTACAACGCCACAATGCATATGAACTAGAGCAATCAACACTCGATTGAAGTGTGGAATCTCAGCTTCAAATCTGAATGACTGGATGATGGCAGAATCCTTTTCTTGATGAAGAAAAAGCACTTTGGGACATCTGCCAAGTCAAGAAGACTCTTGAAGAGGTAGGCATGTGATTTTCCAAAACGGCAATCACGAGATGCCTTCATGAATCTGCTAGAAAACATCTCAAAAAATCCTCAGACAAGATCCTTAAAACGGATGGAACCAACATTAGCAGAATAAGTGGAAGAGTATTCAGAAAAAAATGAAGTGTGTCATCTGTCATGGTAGAGACAGTGTTATGGCTGCCAGTGGAATTGGGTCACTGATGCGACTGCTGATATATGTAGTAGCAAGAAGTGTACAGAGCTATACTTTCTGCTCAGATGCCCTCAAATGCAACACTGATGGACAATGAACCAGAACATAGCATGAAAACAACCCAATGGCTCATTATGGCAATGAAATTCTGAAATGAACGTTCTTGAATGACGGTCACCTTACCTTAAGGGTTTTCCCCGGGTACTCCGGTTTCCTCCCACCTCCAAACACATGCGATTGGACATAGGTGAATTAACTACTCTAAATTGTCCATATGAGTGAATGTGAGTGTGAATGGTTATCTATCCAAGTGTTAGCCCTGAAATGAACTGGCGATTGTCTAGCGCCCCCACGACCCTAACAGGATAAGCGCTAAACACTGAATGAATGGATGACTAAATGAATGAATTGAGGAATGGATGAACGTTGGCTTATTCAATTATTAAGCTTATATAAAGGACTGCTATTTCCAAACATTTGAGTGAATATTTTTGTGAAACCCATTGAAATAAAGTCTACTACTTAACTTTGTAACATAATCTTTTGTTTTATTTCAAATCCAGTGTGGTAGTGCACAAAGGCTAGTGCACAATACTGTCAGAATATGTCCCCAACTGTACTTTTCTAGCTTCGCTGGCACATAAAGTATCAGACTAAAAGATATAATCCGTATTGTAATCTAACACAGTTTCTTATGTGACACACATCAGGTTCATGACCTCAACAATCAGCGAGTCACCGGCCAACTTTTTGGCTGCAATGTCATGTAACTTTGTAGTTTTAATCAACATGTTTAGCCATGAAATGGCTGCATGTATCATTTGGCAGCTTTGTATGTTTGCACAACTAGCCTTTTGTCATCCGTGTTTCCACATGGCAACATGTAGAGAAGATGGCACCTGAACTAGTTCATCTGCCTAGAAAATATCACTGAAACAAACGTGCAACATGCAGGGAAATTCACAAGTAGTGACTCACACTACAGTTAAAACATCAAGCAATACTGTACTAGCTTAAACCACGTTACGATTTTTTATTATCGGGCTTAATAAACCTACTTGTCTGCATGGGACCTATAAATCAAAAACTGCATGAAATTTGTGTGACCACAAACAAAGTATACAATTCATTCTAATCAACTTTTATACAATATGCCAGCTGTAATGCAGTCCCTCATGTTCTACAGTAGTAATTATAAAGTAAAGGAAAAATAAAGGCTGACGCTTTAAATCTATCATAGAGTCACTGTTGCTATCTTAAAACATGACTGTGCTTCTTTATATAATACGATTCAATGCCGACACACTTTATAGGCTTTAAAATAAATAAATAGATATGGAGCTATATATATGGGTAGAATTATGTAAGCCTGTGGATTGATAATCAAGAATGCTGCTTCATCCACACCTTCTTAAGTGTGTCATTTTTAGTTGCATTTGATCTTGTAAGTTCTTTTAAATCTTCTCTTTTCCACGTTACTGACTGCATGTTGTTAGCGACATGAGAGATTTAATAATTGGATTTTACTCATAGTTCAAAATGTCAGTAGCATATACTCTCTCGCAGAAAAACCCGCGCTGCAACATCCCATTCATTAATCATCCCCCCCAATGGTCCATCTCTCAGCTCCTGGGGGACCTGAAGGGACATCTTAAAATGGGGTAACAAGGAAACGGGGGCAGAAGTAGAGTAAATAATACAAGGAACTGCCACAGAGAATGACATAAAACTTCCAGTTTGCTTGGAAACATTGTTTTGAATTTCGTCAAACTATTTATATTGTCTTATATCCAACCTAAATAGTTTGGATTATCCAATTCCAACCCTGCCCCCCAAGGATTAATAAAGTATTTCTGATTATACATTTTATTTCTTATAAGGATCCTATACATTTTTTATTCTAAAACTAAATAATAAGCAACTGTACATCTACAGAAGCTGAACACAAGCTATTTCACAATTTGAAATAAAATGCGATTGACTAAAATGCTGAGTTTTATTGCTCCTGCAATTTTAATGTACTTTGTTCTCTCCTTTACCCCGTTAATAAAGGAGATAACATTACGGGATGTCTTTATAGTAAATCTAAACCGGACATTAGGCCCGTAATATGGAATGGATTCAAATCCATAAAAACCTAAATCTAACAATTAAGGTGCAATAATCTCAAATTTGATTAATTGTAAGAACATAAAAGTGATAGTCAAAGGCAATAAATTAGGGCTTAAATTTCGCAACAGTATTTCCTAAGATGTAAAGAAAAAAAAAAGAGAACAATTTTATGAGACTCTTTCCACATATCCAGTGAATACTTGATTCAGGAAAGATATTGCCTTCAGAAATAAATCAAACACTAAGTCTAGTCTTTAAAACTAAGCTTTAAAAGTCGCAAATGTACAGCAAGAGCCCCCATTTACTATGTCTTCAATCGTGAAAATATTAAGAGCTATAATTGGACAACTCACATAAGGACTTTTTCAAAGATTTCATGTACCAGTATTAGCGCCACAGTGAATCATAATCTGCCATCATATAACGTCTCTTCATTTTAATATTCAGCATGCAAATGAGAAATGTCTGATTAAATACTAACTTACTGATGTTCAGTGGATAAGTGATCAAGTTGTTGAAATGAATATGAATTCCAACGCTCTCATTCTTCGCTATCACTTTAGAAATAGTCTTGATTCTTTCCTTTACTTTCCTACAACTTTAAATCACTAAAGTTGAATCTGGCATCAAAACCACAGGACATTACACCACTGAACTTGAACTTGACAGTGACAAGTGTAATAACGATTAATTTCCAAGACAACATAAACAGAATCTACAGTCACACATCATTAGTTACACAAAATCAAGAAAATGTTCTCTTTAATCTTTTTAGATGTTTTTTTTTTTTATATTATACAGGCAAGGAGAAAGATATGACTCCAGTAACTCTATCTTCAATATCCACTTGAAAATAACAACTTCTAGATTGTGTAGCAAATGTCTACTGTTAAATTTTTTTAACTCTAATCCTGGAAGTACCGTCTATGTTTTGAGATTTAAAAAAAATTCATTTGCAAAATAAATTCAACCTAAGACATGCAGACAAAAAGGTTCCTATATTATTCTATATTTACGTACTTCAAAGACTTCATACTTAATATCAATGTGTGACAACTGAATAAGATAAATGTGAAAAACAAAAGCACAAAAAAGGAGAACATTTATTTGTAACATACAGAAAAAGATCCAGGAAAAACAGTTCTATTTATCCCATTTACAAAAACTTAACAAAAAGAGGGTTAAAGGGTTTCTCCTTAAGGGCCTAACAGCCTCAGCATGATGGCACTGGGATTTAAACCCATATCCTTAGTAGTAGGGTTAGTAGTAGTAAAGGGTAAACCATTTTAATTGCTTATTTTTATTTTAATTTTCATTCCATTTTAGTTATACGCAATCTTACAACGCTGGGGAAAGTTGATGGTAACAATAGGAATTACTTCATTACCATGAAATTAAGCAATTGGGACAGGTATTACCATTTACATTCACAGCATTCGGCATACGCTCTTATCCAGAGTGACTTAAATCCGAGCAGTTGCGGGTTAAGGGCATTGCTCAGGGGCCCAGCAGTGGTAACTTGGCATTACTGGGAATCAAATACCAGTCTTCGGATCAGCAATGCAACACCTTAACCACTAAGCTACCAAGTATTACATCTTGTGGAAATAATTTAGCAGCAATCTCATGATGGCACATTTAGAAGAATTCCCATTACCGCTGTTAAAATAACAAAAGGTTGAATAGAGGGGCTGGGTTAAAGCTCAAATCTTCTGTTAGGCTTACATTCATGTGAAATTCAGCAAAAGCACTATAACTTACTAAAATTCTGCATGGAGAAGCGCTGATAAAGTACCATCGTGAACAAATACAGACTCCTCAGGTTAAGAGATGCCAGCACTTTCAAACCTAACCCTAATTAACATGAAACTGAAGGAGCTGTGTATCTCAAAATGGCACTCAGGCACTAAGCATTCAGTGGAGCAGTGTTATTAATGGCAATTTCACTCGTATTATTACTGCTGCCTGTCCCCACGGCATGTGGGCTTAGTGATAATAAGATTTAAACCAATAGTAAATTTTATTCATCATCCCAAAATGAAACACGTAAACATTAAACCAAAACAATCCTTTGCACAAAGAATGTCCAATGAGTTGTATAAGTATGAGCGTGCAACCTTGGGTAGTCATGGACAATCAACTGTCCTTTTCCTCACATGTTGCTGATCTTGTAGGTTATCCTCCCCAATATTATAAGGATTCATCTGTTTATATGAACACTGATGATGATGATACACTTCGCTCTACCTCTGAGTGCTATCTGCCCTCTACAGATGATCCGGAATACAGACGCACGACTTGTTTTCAACCTCCCAAAGTTCTCTCACATGACTGACCCCGTTGCTGCGCTCCCTTCACTGGCTTCCAGTAGCTGCATGCATCAGATTCAAAGCATTGATGCTTGCTAGGGCTGAACGATTTTGGAAAATAATCTAATTGCGATTTTAATTATTTCTTCTTGTACCAATATTGCGATTGCGATTAATATGCGATTATATTTTAAGCTTTATATTTTAATCTTCTGTATTATTCAACAAAGATAACCAACACACTATTAGTAAACTATTATTATTCACACACTTTACTTGATATGAATGACACTTTTATTTAACTACTTTAACAAATGCCATTGTATACGTTATCAGGTCAAAGATCAGACTTGTTGCTTCCTCTGAGTCTGCTTTTTGAACAAAGATTTTTCTTACCTTAAAGATGTCATAACTCCATGCACCGCACCACGAACCCTCAGACCAACGCTCCATTGGCCCCGCCCTCCCTCAGGATTCAAAGTAGGTCTGCCTCACGACTTTTCTCTGTTCTGGTACCGAGGTGGTGGAATGAACTTTCCATCAATGTGAGAACAGCCAAGTCACTGGCTATCTTGCAGAAACGACCAAAGACCGAAATCTTTCTTAAACACCTAATCCCAATAATCCTCGCTCTTTTAACAGTTGCTCTATTTTTCAACATGTTTGGGTTTGGTACAGTTTGTTTGCGATCTAGCAAACCGGAATTGAAATATTCATTGATGGAGACTTTAAAGCACTCTTGGATGTTTCTCTGGATAAAGGTGTCTGCCAAATGCTGTAAACATAAATGCAAATGTAAACTTTTGAACCCTGAAACATTTTCTTCAGACTAAGATATAGTCAGAAAATTAAAAGGATGTTCGAATTATATTTCATATTAGTTATAAGTAATTACCCCCATCCCACCCCATGTGACCAGCCATCGTTTGAAAGGCACATAAGCATCATCGGGGTTTCTCTCCCCTCTATCACAGACATTTACACCTCACGCTGCATAAGAAAGCCCATCAGCATTGTGTCCGACTACACACACCCCTCACACACACTCTTCACCCGCTTGCCTTCTGGACAAAAGGTACCGAAGCTTTCGGGCCACTACAGCCAGACTGTCCAACAGTTTTTACCCACAAGCCATCAGCCTCCTCAACACGAACTGAAATCTGCAAACTTCAATCTGGTTACCTTGGCATCTGTTCTTCTTCCCAAGACCCGAAAAAGGAGAGAGAGAGAGAGAGAGAGAGAGAGAGAGAGAGAGAATTTTTTTTAATCGTGAAGGTCAGCAGATATTATACTAGCAGAAAAGTGATAAGGGTCAAACGCTATCTTTCAGTGGTTCACACCGTCATACAGCTATAATCCTATGGATCAGCTTCTCTTCTCATATCCCTGTATTTATAGTCACTTGTATTCACCCTGTAAAAGATACACATTATTGCAGCGCTCTAATATGATCATTTTTCAAAGAACGATTGGATAGCACATGTTGGAAGACTAAAAGATAAAAACATGTACATGGTACAAACTGCCGGTACTACAGTTAATCGTGCTCTATCTGAACGCTGGAGCTGATTGAAGGAAACAACACACGGATGTGTGTTTCTTATCTTTCAAACACAGAAATTCCCACTTCCACTTTGCTTTCCACAACCTCCTCGAGGTTAAGGAGCATGATTTTGCTCTAACTCAGTGACAACCTGAAAGCTATCCGGCACTAACAGGTGTGATAAATGCCATCCTGTCAGAAACACCAACTGTTACAAACCCTTATGGGAGCATCGCAAATTTTTACTGACACCTCAAAATGTGGCCAATTAAGTCATGTTAATGTTCTTTCCACAGTTCTCCTGACTGCCCAGAGCGAGAGATAAACACAGAATAGAAGGTTGAGAGATAGAGAAAGCGAGAAGCCCAGCTACAGGAAACTGTAGCTACGTAGACTACAGCTCCTTTTTAACAAGCTCATAATCTATCCTCATTTTGAGTCACAGTTCAGCATAAGCATGCACACACTCCATAATGAGCATGCACTGGGATGTTCACCTAAGTGTTGACGGATAACATTCATCCATTAAGTCACCATGCACAGCAAGAAGTGGAGTACAGACTTCAGCTACCCAGTTCTTTATGAGCTCATAACTGGACTGTTATTTATTTATCAGACGAGCTGCCGGACTCAGATATACGGTGCATAATTAAAGAACGGAGCGCAGCGCTACTCCCAACATGGCAACACATAATTCTTGGTAGAGTGGTGAATATATCACTACTTCCTCGTGCAGTCTAATTACACACCAAGAGCTGACAAGATCTACAGCGTGGGGGCTCAGATGAGGTTTGTAAATAAAAGAGAACAACATGGACAGGTGAGGACACGGCCGTACAAATTTATTGCTGAAGAACATCCAGACTTTGTGAGTATATCAATAATCAATAAAGTAATAAATAATAATAAAGTATATCACAGAAACTAGGAACTAGACTTCAACACAGACAAATACAAACAATCACGCTCGAAAAAAAAAGCTTTGCTGTGACCTTTTTATAGCGGAATCGCGGTAAACAAACACACTTTATTCACCTATGCAAATGTGTAAATGTCAGTACAAAAGAAGGCTGGTACAGAAATCAGGAAGTAAATGTAACAGACGCAAGAACACGTGGGTGAAGCTTTGTTCAAATATCTGTTTTTGTTGGTGTTATTTGCATATTGAATAGTGGCATTTAAAAGCATTACTCATTAAAGGAGAATTCATAATATTAACAGCACTTCATAACCACATGATTGCAAGGTTCTAATATGAAAAAAAGACTCTGCTTTTATTTCAATGATCCACTGGGATGAAGAGCGGCCCCGAAGTTCGGATTATGAATAAGTCAATTAAGCAAAGTAACGGCAATTTAGATGATAAACACAATATTAATGCGGTTTTTACCCTCTTGCCTACACTGAAATAACAGGAGAGAAGGGAACGATCATGTGTTGTTGTTATGCCAGGCTAGACAAGTTACAAGAGCATTGATCAGAGGAATCATCTGTGACATCAATGATGAAACAAGCCAGGAACGCAGGATGCCTAGGAATGTTTTTGCAATGACCATTACCATTAAATAGGTTCATATAGCACAAATGCTCTTCAACCAGCTTCACCGCAATCTAATGGATTAAATGTATGAAATCACCAGGTCACCTTTACAAAGGCTTTCATTTAAACTGCGGCTCTGCAACAAAAGGCCAGCTTTAGTCAATGTCCTGTGCATTATATAATGTCTGAAATGTCCCGAGTCTAAAGAAAAGGAGCCGGTGACTCCTTCAAACAGGTGTCATGTCCCAGAACTGCAACACACTTTGGAGTAAAGACATTTCGCTGTGTTCTGACTACTGAAAAGATTGAGACAGACAAATAGATGAGCTTTCAACTGCTGATCTGAGACACTATTACAAGACAATGTGATACCAGATAGTGCTTTCTTCCGAGGGTGATACAATTCCTTATGATGCAGCAGTTTGAAAACATGCCAGCTTGGTTTCTTGGAGGAAGCATGTTAACCTTCATATCTGGCAGGTTGGAATTATCAGGTGAACAAATTCATTCATTCATCATTCACAATCAGCAGTTAATCGCAGGGCTAACACTTGGAGACAGACAATCATTTACACATATTCACTCCCGTGGTCAATTTAGAGTAGACAGTTCATCTATGCCCAATCGCATGTGTTTGGAGGCGGGAGGAAACCGGAGAACCCGGGGGAAACCCGCACAAGCTCAGGGAGAACATGCACACAAAGTCCCTGGGCATCGAACCCGGTGACCTTCTTGCTGGTAGGTAGGCGTGCTAAACACTCTGCCATCGTGCCGCCCTGTAAACAAAATTTTACATTTAAAAAAAAAAAAAAGAATTTAAAAATATTTTTACATTTACATTAAAATAAAATGTATTTTTTAAATTAAGAGTTGCATAAATATTTATATAAGATTGCTGCAGCAATCAGATAAAAGATCATATTATTAATGTGCATATAAATTTGTTTTCGTTTGTTTATTGTGACCGGTAAAAATGTTAGAACGGTCTAAAAGATTTTCTCGTAAATTGTTTGTGCTGTGATTAAAGCGTTACATGTTAATGCTCTCCTCTCTCATTCTCGTTCATGGCTCCACAGTTCGCAGTCAGCTAAGAATGACACACAACAGTGAAAAAAATAATAATCCGCTTGAAGTGTCGCACTGCAGCATGACTTAGCTGTAACCTGTGTGCTTCTCATTATTTTAATCAGCAGAGGTGGACGTTCAAGTACAGTTGGATGCGCATCCAGCTGCATAAACGAATGCGGTAAAAAAAAAAAAAAAAAAAAGAATGATTTGGAATATTGCTTGATGTCAGCAAATAGTTAAAAGGTGTTAAAAACCACCCTGTTGAAGGTGCATAGGCTTTAACATGCTATACTCAAATATGTACACGTTCAAGTGTTTGGCTGAAGGCCAACAACTCCCACATAATCAACAACACAAATACATTTCTTGTTTTGAGTCCCTAATTACCTCTCGCCAGAGCCTCATGTCTCCATGGAAATATTTTCCATCTTTTAAAATTGGTTTCTCAACGTTCTATATTTATTGCACAAGATGACACTTAATTGCAGAGAGGAACTAGTTACAGCCTCACCTGTTAAGTCTTAATGAAAAATAAAACAACAGAATGAAAAAGCCAGTTTTAACCCACAGATGTCCTTTGTGAAGCTGATCACTACCCGTGTTGGACGGTAACGCTACTTCGTAATGCGTTACTGTCATTTAATTACTTGTTTTTAGAAACAAAGTTATGATTTTCAAAATAGTAATTAGAGTATAGTTCCAATAGTCACAACATTGAAAAGAGAAATAGCGTTTTTATTTAGTCTCACGTAGATGCCGGCTAGTTGCTCGCGCAACATCATCTACCTGAGACCGGTATGCGCGTGCGACGCGGGAAGGGTGTTACAAAAAAAAAATTTTAAACTCAGTACGGAAAGTGAAAAGTATGCCTTCTGTAGCTGGAAATACAGTCATTATTTGACTTACATAATAGTTTAAGTTAAAATAACTTCAACTCATATAAGTTTATTTCTGTCAAACGCAAGAGCATTATTGTGCATTGTCATTTGTGGCACTCAAAACCCTTTAAAACATCTGAAAGGGCAGCGCAGCATGGTAAAGTTTCTCGAGAAAGTTACTAACCAATGCATCCCCGTCCTACTGTTAAACCCAGTGCCAGTGGATGTGGAACACCAACCGTTAGTGTAGAAAGTCTGAACAAATGTACATAACTACATATAACGTTAATTCATCAGCTGGCAAAATAGGTTAGCTAAAAAGGTTATTCTGTTTTTGAGGCGGAGGCGGGGGCAGGGGGGGGGCTTGACGACTAGTAACATAACTAGTAATTTAACTAATTACTTTACAAATAAGGTAATCAGAACAATAACTTAAATACTTTCAAAAAGAGTCAGTAATCAGTAATTAGTACTTTAATTAAATGTCCAGAGTAACTTGCCCAACACTGGTCACTGCTAACTGATACACAAAATGCTGCCAAAGATGTGACCTGCTTTCTCTTTAAAACACAGTTTCTCTTCATGCATCTTTAGCTGCAGTAACATTTTATGATGATGACATTTCTCAGCTGAAGCTGGGGTCACTCTGCGAGCTCTGATATCACTCGTTTCTGTAGGAAACCTATTGGTTCAGAAATTAAGTTAACCTCAGGCAGCTGACCAGTTTGTAGTTTCAATTGATTTTAATAAACTGTCCTCTATGTCAAAGTTTGAGAAATCTGTAACCTCCGCTCGGCACTCGTTTTCTATTGGCCTACGCCGGATTAAGTGGGTTAAAGTTCACTGATATGAGCTCACGCACAATGAAACAGAAGTAGGAGGATGTAAAAATCTTTTTTATACGTACTGTGCCTTCAGCATGCAAGTGATCAAGTAAGATTTCCTTGTACGGATTATACAATACAGATAACAAAGCAGTGGTCCACAGATCTACAGCATGTACTGTGGAAAGCTCGACTTTCTCCTGAAATAACACGACCAAGAAAACTATAAAAAAAAAAAAAACAATTTTAAACATACACCCATTCGAAATCATTACAGATTTTTTTTTATCACTGCTGGACACCGATTCAGAAAAATGACACTAATTTTTACACAAGAGGACTAGAACACATTCCGCTTTATACTTTAGTGTGGCAATAAAAATTTCATTACAGGTTGAAGAGAAATAGAGAATAAAGTCTTCCACAAGGATGTCTGACCCTGTGACCAACTGGGGCGAATCGAGTGACTCACAAATGCAATCAATAGAGTGTGTTTTGGTTCAGAACAGATGTCTGGTGTGTGTGTGTGTGTGTGTGGTGCTTGTGCTGATCTGGGGGGAAACCCAGCAGTGATCCAGTGCAGCAGGAGGGTAGAGGCTTGGGTATAAGCTCCTCACCTGTAACATCTTATTCGACCGCCCTTAGCACAGCTTAGCTGCACCTCATAACAGGACCACCTGTCACCGAGTTACACATTTTGCACAGAGCCTACAACAGATGCACCAGCAGAGGATCACAGCCAAATGATGTACCTCGCTTACAAGCTGGTGAAACGTTTTGTTTTCCACACACTTTTTATTCACTTCAGTATCTGCTTTAGTTTTATCAGTGTCACAACACTGGTCCACTGGCAGTTAGGAATACACCCTAATGGAGTACAATGCACATACATTTATTCACACACTTAATCCCACCTACAGTTAAACATATATTTTATTTGCTTAATGGTGAACAGAATCAGGAGGGAACTTCCACAGACTCAAGAAGATCATGTAAGGAGAAGTTCACTAAGAACGTAATTACCTTGAGTGCAGGGACCCTGGTCGTATTAAACATAAATGTTGATGCTTTTAATAGCAATTATATTTCAGTTTAATTCAATTAGGATGGAAGAGGCCATTCATAATTTCTCTTGGTATGTAAATCCAAACGATTTGCTGCAAGAAACCAATATCTCATAACCCAATATTAAATTTGCAAAGACTGTGAAGGGAAACTCAAATACAGCTGTGTGAAAAATAACAGGATTTGTAGAAATAAATGAAACCCTATTTTCTCGAGTATCTTTATAAGCCTTAGTGATTCTTTCTCTGTCTTCCAGGATATGGGTGATAGTTTAGTGGAAGATTAGTGGCGGTTTCTTTTAGTACCCCCTCAAATAGAAAAACAGGATTAATAACAAAACTCTCAGGGGGACTTCTCTGGATGAAGTGGTATGGGAAAGGTAGGAAGTATGTGAGCCATTTGCTGCATATGTGATTCTGTTTCTGACCCTTCCTGTGAGTTAGCCTACAGCAAGAGCATCTTTAAATGGTGCAGTAACATTTACAGTATCTCCCGAAAGCAAGAACACCCCTCACATTTTTGCAAATATTTTAATATATATTTTCATGTGACAACGCTGAAGAAATGACACGTTGCTACAATATAAAGTAGTGAGTGTACGGTTTGTATAACAGTGTAAATTTGCTGTCCCTTCAAAATAACTCAACACATAGTCATTAATGTCTAAACCGCTGGCAATAAAAGTGAGTACACCCCTAAGTGAAAATGTCCAAATTGGGCCCATAGTGTCAATATTTTATTTGGCCACCATTATTTCCCGCCACTTCCTTAACCCTCTTGGCCATGGAGTTCACCGGAGCTTCACAGGTTGCCACTGGAATCCTCTTCCTCTCCTCCATGACCACATCACAGAGCTGGTGGATGTTAGAGAGCTTGCGCTCCTCCACTTTCCGTTTTGGGATGCCCCACAGATACTCAATAGGGTTTAGGTCTGGAGACATGCTTGTCCAGACCATCACCTTTACCCTCAGCTTCTTTAGCGAGGCAGTGTTCGTCTTTGAGGTGTGTTTAGCCCAGTCTCCGAGGGGAGGGGAACATGCTCTCCTTCTGTATGTCACAGTACATGTTAGCATTTATGGTTCCCTCAATGAACTGTAGCTCCCCAGTGCCAGCAGCACTCTTGCAGCCCCAGACCATGACACTCCATCTGAACCAAATAAGTTTATCTTGGTCTCATCAGACCACAGGACATGATTGCAGTAATCTATTTCCTTAGTCTGTTTGTCTTCAGCAAACTGTTTGCGGGCGTTCTTGTGCATAATCTTTAGAAGAGACTTCCTTCTGGGACGACGGCCATGCAGACCAATTAGATGCAGTGTGAGGCGTATGGTCTGAGCACTGACAGGCTGAGCCCCAAACCTTCAATCTCTGCAGTAATACTGGTAGCACTCATACGTCTATTTCCCAAAGACAACCTCTGTATATGATGCGCGTGCACTCAACTTCTATGGTCGGCCATGGCGAGGCCTGTTCAAGTTTCAAGTTTCAAAGTTTATTGGTCACATGTACATTATACGTGGTACAACATACAGTGAAATGCTTTGGCGACTATCTGTACATT
>JAOUQX010072819.1:0-14165 GCA_028566295.1 Liobagrus marginatus | reverse complement strand
ACCCTTGAGGTGCATAGGTTCGCCGATGCGGATATATCGGACGAAGTGCGCATGCCAGCTGACTGCGAGCCTGCCACACCGCGTGAGACAGCTTGGGCGATAGCATGCGATGTTACACAAGGTTAGCGAGTGAAACCCTTTTATTCCCAGTGTAATTAGATGTGAATGTGTGCAGGTATGTGTGATTATGCCGGAACATAAGCGGGAACAACACACATGCACACAAATGTAAATTTCACGCCCGTTTTCCCTGGTTCCTCACTGGCGGCCTCTGGCAGCCAACCTGGCCATACTCCTTGGGCATGACAGAGCCCCCCTAAGTGCGGCTTCCAGATGTGCTGCCAATCCTTGGCTCCAGTAGCCTGTCGGGAAGGCCCAGGCATCTCTGGTAGGGCCCTTGGTTGTCGGGTCGAACCCATGGGCCACCAGAGGTGGGGTGGGTGTGGTGGGCCCGGGCCATGTGGATCGTGGAGGTGCCAGTGAAGCCAGAGGGGGGAGCAAGGGCACTGGCAAGGCCAAAGCGGATTTGGGGCGGATACTGTGCTCAGGAGAGGGTTTGGGGCCGATACAGGGGTCAGAACGGGGCTCGAGTGCCAATACTCATCTCATGAGTGGGTTCGGGGCCGATACTGGCACTGGAGCAAGTTCGAGCCAATACTGGGCTCTGAAGCAGGTTCGTGGCCATTACCGGGCTCTGGAGTGGTTTTGAGCTCTGGCCTGTAAATCTGTTTCCTGTAAATCTGGTCTGAGACTTCAAATTTCATTAACAACTGCAACACAATCATGTTGATTACTGTCCGGTTCTGTGCGGAAAAGAGTAGCAGGGTTTTACACAGTATATCTTTTAACAGTGCCATTAGGCCTTTCAAGTAAAACAGTGTTGTGTAAGCATCAAGCTGCAGTCATGTGTTCGGTCTTTTATTCTAAAAGCAGTTGTGGTATGTGGTACCAACAGTGTTAAATAGCTATAACCTACAATATCACATAATGCATTGACAGCTTTTTCTGCCCCTCCTTAGAGAGGTGACAGAGCAATGCTACTGTATCTTTTTTACACTGTCCTTTTGTGGGTGTAGCAAATAAGCAAATCAAATCAAATCAAAAAACATATATTCCCTGCCATTCAGGGCAGTCCAGAGCTACTCTGATCCTACAGAATACTTTGCCTGAATAGATCCAGCAGAGATTTCCAAACTGCCAAACTTCTAAACACCACGTTCTCTGCCCTAAGCAAGACGGTGCAGGATTTGCAGGCGCAGGTGGCTGCCCTGTCAGGAGCTCAGGCAAAAGCCCCCCCCCCCCGCCACAAACTCCGGCACCTTTTTTTTTGCAGGTTAACCCCAGATGTTCCAGCACAACAGCGCCAAGTGCGCCTTCCTTATGTTGTTGCTCACCGGTAGGGCGCGTGAGTGGGCCTTCGCGCTTGGGGCGAACAACGTAGGGGTGCAAACAAATTATCGCTACTTCACGCAGCTCCTCAAGGACGTTTTCCACTACCCTGCGGGGGGCCAGAACGTCTCCACCCGGCTGCTCCGCCTACGTCAGGGTGACCGGACCGCCGCCGACTTCGCCACCGAGTTCAGGACCCTGGCGGCCCAGGGTGGCTTCAACGACGCCACCCTAAAGGAAATGTTCCGGGAGAGCCTCCATTCCCATCTGTGTGGTGAACTATTGGTGAAAGGGGAGGGCTTGAACTTCTCACAGGTCGTCACACTCACCATCAAAACCAACAATCACCTATATTCCGAACCCGACCTTCCCACGCGCCGTTGGACCCAGGCACCCCCAGAGAAGGAGGAGGAGCCCATGCAGGTGGACCGGACCCGTCTAACTGCGGGGGAACGCACCAGGCAACAGCAGCAAGGTCTGTGTCTCTATTGCGGCGAACTGGGTCACCTCGTCAGTAAGTGCCCCGTGAGACCCCCCCCAGGCTCCGAAAAAGGTGAGTCACCCCACGCACACGTTATGTAGCAAGACACAATTGGTGCTTCCTGTCTCTTTGCGCATTAACAACCAAGAATGTTCTGTTTCAGCACTAGTGGACTCCGGGGACGTCGCCAACGTCATCGACCACGGCCTAGTCCGGCGGCTTAAAATTCACACTATCAAATGTGGCTCTCCCACCTCAGTCACGGCCATGGACGACTCCCCCATAGGCACAGGACAGATCACTTGCCCACTCCAATGCCTGGTGGGCATATGCCACGTGGGGGAACTCACCTTCTATATCATCACCGCCCCCCGCAACACAGTAATCCTTGGTTTCCCCTGGCTGACCACCCATGACCCTCAGATATGCTGGAAAACCAGGGAATTGACCCGGTGGTCCTCACGCTGCCACTAGGTGCCTCCGCCTGCCGACCCGCGTCCTGGTACTCGCTACACACCTCAATCAGCCCCAGCTTCTGGGGAATGTCCGAGCCTAATACTCAGACCTCGCCGAGGTGTTCAGCAAGGAGAGAGCCACTGAATTTCCCCCTCACCGCCCCTGGGACTGCGCCATTGACCTCCTCCCCAACACCTCCCCTCCCAGGGGGTGCATGTACCCACTCTTGGCCCCAGAGACCCGGGCCATGGAGGAATATGTCAAGGAGGCCCTGGCCAACGGCTTCAGGCCATCCTCCTCCCCGGCAGCGTCGAGCTTTTTCTTTGTGGCAAAAAAGGATGGGGGCTTACGGCCATGCATCGACTATAGGGCCCTGAACGCCATCATGGTGTAGAACCGCTACCCTTTACCCCTGATACCCCCGGCCCTGGAGCAAGTTCAAGTTCAAGTTTATTTCTCACAAATACATCGTACGGTACAACATACAGTGAAATTCTTTAGTGACTTACTATTTGTTTGCTATAAGAGGGGAGGATAGAGAAGGTACTGCTACTTATCTACTGTATATATTAGAAAGGATTTAATATGTACATAGTAGACAAAATGAAAACAGTCACAGCAACTGCAACTGTGGGAGGCACGCTTTTTCACCAAACTGGACCTCAGGTCAACCTACAACCTGATCACAATTCGGAAGGGCGACGAATGGAAAACGGCCTTCATCACCACGCAAGGACATTATGAATACCGAGTGATGCTATATGGACTGGCCAACGCCCCCTCCGTATTCCAGGCGTTCATCAACAAGATCTTTCGCGACCTCCTGCACCAGTATGTCATCGCGTACATCGTAGACATATTGATCTACTCCCGCTCCGAGGTTGAACACACGGCTCATGTCCGGACAGTATTGACCAACCTGCACCAGAATCGGCTGTACGTAAAAGCGGAGAAGTGCGAGTTCCACACAACCGCCACCAAATTCTTAGGCTACCTGATCGACCGCATGGGGGTGCGCATGGACAAAGCGAAAGTGGAGTCCGTCCTAGAGTGGCCAGTCCCCCAGCCAGTAAAAGACCTACAAAGGTTCCTGGGTTTTGCGAACTTCTACTGGAGGTTCATTCACAATTTCAGCTTGGTTACCGCTCCACTCACCTTGTTGCTTCGGGGCAAGCCGAAACGGCTAGCATGGACGGACTCGGCCCAGGTAGCATTCCGCCAGCTGAAAACCCGGTTCACCTCCGCCCCCGTGCTGAAGCGCCCGGACCCGCAGCTCCCCTTTATCGTGGAGGTGGACGCATCCGACCGGGGCGTGGGGGCAGTCCTCTCCCAATGCCATGAGACACCCCCCAGGTTACACCCCTGTGCCTTCTACTCCCGGAAGCTCACCTCCGCCGAGGCCAATTATGACATTGGAAATAAGGAGCTCCTGTCTATCAAGGCGGCCCTGGAAGAGTGGAGACATTGTCTGGAGGGGGTCCGCCACCCCCTTTCAGGTGCGAACGGACCACAAGAACCTGGAGTACTAAGGGGGCTAAGCGACTGAATACGCGCCAAGCCAGGTGGTCTCTCTTTTTTACCCGGTTCAACTTTACAGTAACGTACCGTCCCGGGGGCAAGAACGGCAAAGCAGATGCCCTTTCCCGCCGCAATAACGGCCCCGACATGCTCACCGAGCCGACCACCATCCTGGCCCCCTCGGCAGTCATAGGCCCAGTCCAGTGGGACCTTATGGGAGAAATTCGGGAGGCCCAACAGGAGGATCTGACCCCCCCGGGTTGCCCTGAGGGCAGGACCTACGTACCCACCAGCCTCCAATCCTGAGTCATTCAGTGGGTCCACGCCTCCCCCGGATCTGGACACCCGGGCATTAACCGGACGACCTCCCTCCTCTGTAACGCATTCTGGTGGCCCACCTTGGCACAAGACTCCACCACCTTCGTGACCACCTGCCAGGTCTGTGCCCAGGCCCGGATGCCCCGCCAAGCCCCAGCCGGGCTCCTGGAACCATTACCCATACCCCGGAGACCCTGGTCCCACATTGCCGTCGACTTCGTCACGGACCTGCCAAACTCTCAAGGACACACCGCGGTGATGGTCATAATTGACCGGTTCTCGAAGGCCGATCGCCTCATCCCCCGGAAGGGCCTGCCCACGGCCCTGGAGACCGCCCAAGGGCTGTTCGACCATGTCTTCAGGACCTATGGCCTCCCGGAGGACATTGTATCGGATAGGGGGCCACAGTTCACCTCCCGGGTCTGGAAAGCTTTCTGCGACAAACTGAACATCAACGTCAGCCTCACCTCTGGCTACCACTCACAAGCAAACGGCCAGGTAGAATGACCGAACCAAGAGCTCGAGAGGTACTTACGCTCATATTGCACCCGAGACCAAGAACGCTGGAGCACATATCTTCCATGGGCCGAGTATGCGCAGAACTCCCTCACGCACTCCTCCATGGGACTCACCACATTCCAGTGTGTCTTGGGCTACCAGCCCCCCCTATTCCCGTGGTCAGGAGAACCATCAGACGTACGGGCCATGGACGACTGGATAAGGTGGAGCGAACAAGTGTGGGAGGGGGCACACGTCCGGCTCCAGCGAGCGGTACGCCGTCAGAAAATACAGGCCGACCGGCACCGCCGCCCGCACCCAGACTACCAGCCCGGGCAGAGGGTCTGGCTCTCCACGAGGGACTTGCGCCTAAAGCTGCTGAGCAAGAAACTGAGCCCCAAGTACATCAGTCCCTTTGAGGTTCTTTGCCGAATAAACCCCGTAGCCTACCATCTCAAACTGCCTGCGCACTACCGCATCTCCCCGTCGTTCCATGCGTCCCTGCTGAAACCGGCCCAGGGGGCAGCGGATGCCGAACAGACAAGCACAGCCCCGCCCCCGTTGAAGGTCGACGGGGCACCCGCCTACCTGGTTCACGAAGTGTTGGTCTCTCGGAGGAGGGGTGGCCAATTACAGTACTTAGTGAACTGGGAGGGGTACGGGCCAGAGGAGCAGTCATGGGTGCTGAGGCATGACATCCTGGACAACCCCTCATTGATCCTGGAGCCACCGGACCCACCCAGGTCGCCCCGCACCGAGGCCCCGGGGGCGCCGCAGGAAAAGGCCACCAGGAGGTGTCCCTCAGGGGGGGATACTGTAACATCGCAGGAACGTTCACCGGAGTTTTGACCTTCTTCCAGGTGCACCGCCACGTCACTTCCGGTGAGGTCATTCCCGCGATCTTCCACTTTCGGGTTTCTGTGTATAAAGGATGCTACACTACACACAGTACCTTGCGAAGTATTGTTTTGCCGACATACCAAGCGACTCCCTGTGTTTTCGTCTAGTGACTTTCACTCAAGTCTATTTAAAACTCCCGTTTTGTTTACACGAGTGTTTACGAACATCCGCCGCGTTTACAATGCCACTAACGTTTATAATCAACACCCATGCTTCCTGTAGTCTCTGGCTAGCTCTGCTCCTCTCTGCACTTGGATCCTACACTTCCTGGAATCCCTGCCATTCAGGTCAGTCCAGTGCTACTCTGATCCTACACATAGGAGGTGTCAGTCATAGTCCATGCGTGGTACACAAAGAGCGGTTCTCCTTCTGAACCTGCTACCTCAACCATTAGAATAGTGAAAAAAAGATGTACATGTCCCTCCTCTTTGTTTGTGTATGAGTGCTGACTGGTAAAGTAATGTCAGCATTGTTGTCCTCATAATACGTATGCTATTCGCTGAACTGTTTGTCGATGGCGAGTTCCTGGGCTTGTCAGTTGTATGAAAACTACAGTGGTACCCCGCTTATCGACCGGCTGGACATCGGACTTTTCGCTTAGGGAACAGTTTGTGGCCCGAAATTTGCGCCCACTGAACGACCAAATGCATGCTTATCGACCTTTTTTTACCCCGATGCACGTGAGCGAGGGAAAGTATCTTCCCAGTCTCACCTCAGCCTTCGTGGAGAGAGCATCTATCGTAAATTAAACTTCGGTTTGTAGACAATAGAGTGTTATTAAGCGGTCAAAATAACTATTTAGTGCGTGTGTAACATCGCCCCGGGCTTCCCCCTGCTGAGGGAACCATCACCGGAGTTCTGAACTCGCGGCCGCGTCACTTCAAGTCACGACCGCTCTACTTCCGGGTCACAGACATTTTAAGACAGTCTCGACGCAAAGTATTGTTTTGCCGACATACCGAGCGCTCATTCATGTTCCATTCTCTCGTGTGTTTAAAAGTCAAACCCGCATTATTAGTATGCCTATTTCATAGACAACTTAACACTGTTTATTCAGCCACCGTGCCGATATGCCCGTTAGCGTTAGCGACACTAGTCCGTTGTTTACCTCCGGTCCCACGCTACTCAACTATCTTATGTTAATAAATGGGTATCGGTGGAGCTCGGGAACGGATTAATTGGGTTTTCATTATTTCCCATGGGATAATTACATTCGCTCTTAGACCTTTCCGTATTTCGACCGGTTTAAAGTAACGGATTAAAATCGATAAGTGGGGTACCACTGTATTAAAAAGCAACAACAATTTTATTACAGCACCAATTATATTAAAATTCACCATTACAAACACTTCACTATAGAACACGCTATGCGGAAGTAAAGGCACTAGCTGAGATTCTACCGGAAATACATCAGCAGCGTTCGTGCATAGAGTCTATTCTTTGACCATTTCTCAATACCAAGTATGCAAAGTTCGGACTTGTGTCCTTTGTTGTCCGGACTTGACAAGTTCGATTCAAGACAACGAACACCCGAGGACACAAGTTGTAATGTTAGTGTTCAATGCAAACAAAGAGTTCAGGATCCAAATGCAGATAAACGTTCTGTTTATTTGAACAAAGGATGCCAGCTTAATCAAATAAGGAGACAACCTGAAAAAGGCGACTTGCTGGCTGGCGGCGCAAAGGCGATAGTTAAGTCCTTTTAAGCTGTGGTGCGACAGCGCGAGGATAAACTCCGTGGTTGGCAGGTTCCGGAGGCTTTCTGGAAGGAGAAAAGAGATAAACAATCAGTACGGCTCGGCAGAGTTTTAACAAAACAATACTTTGCGTCTTTCCAACGCTGCAGCGCTGTTTATATAGCGCATAACTCGGAAGTGGGACATCGCGGTGAATCGCTACGCCAGAAGTGACGTGGCGCTGAACCGGAAGTGCTTAATATTCTGGGGAATGCGCCCGCGATGTTACACAAGTCAATAGGTTACTAGTGTATATACAAAATGTATTTGTTCAGCGCACGCAGATCTAATATGGGCTGGAGAGCTTGCGTCCCTTTATTTGCAACCAGGAAATATCTTGAGTATAACCCGCTGTAGCTCTGCTCAGGTGGGACCACTCTTATCACCCTTTTGTTCAACAGAGAGATTTCTTCCTGAAGAGAACGTCTTAGTTCCGCCCGCACCTGAGAATGAATTATCCCTTTGAAATGCACTGGGGGGAGGGGGGCTGGGGTGCGGCAAACTGCAACCTGTAGCCGAATTGTATTGTCTTTAATACCCAACTGGACTGCATGCATTCTCGCCAAATGTTCATGTGCAGCATTCTGGTGCCATCGTGTGACTGATTCGTTAACAAGTTTGGGGTCTGTACTGCGCATAGATGGGAGCGATAACTCCCAGTGGTAATGTTACACTGTTTTCTGTTAATATTCTTTGCAACATTTTTTGCACAGAAGGGGCATATCCCATAGTGAGACACCGAGAAATATGCTTGAAAGATAACAAGTTTCCGGAAATGGAAAGGCTCTCCCTGGTTGGACGTACACTGTCAGGGGTGTCCTTTTTAAACATTTGTAAAACCTAGCTTAATTTTTTTTAACCTTTATTACAAATCAAATACAATCAAAGCTTCTTTAATTGTAAGTACATAAACATCTGTTCCAAGGGGCCGCCGGCAAAATAACTTCAGTCCATGTGTTCGATCAGATGTACATCGACTTATTATTTACAGCTGCCTTTTATAATGGTTTTTACCCCCCTTTTGCTTTTACCCAATTTCTTCCCAAGAGAGTTTCAATTATATTCAAATTTTCTCAGTTATAGTCACGGCGCGCAGGACGTGCTCCTTGGATAACGTACCGGCACTCTCAGCAGCTAGCCCGGGGTCCTCACACAGTCATTCAAGCACACCCGATTACAATCAACCTACACAGACTTAAGCACCACTCTCACACTCTTCCCTGTTGTATATTGTCTGTTGACTGTGTATGTGTGTGTTCCTAGAGGCGCCGTAAAGCCCGACTCTTCCGAGAACTAAAGCCGGTGTACTGACACTGCCTCCATCATACGGAGGTGTTAGCCGCTAACCACTACCCTAGCCATCTCTGCTAACCGTTTGTTTGTTTACTCGAGCTACTTGTGGAGTGTTCAATAAACCGCTGTGCATGCAAATGGATCCTACCATGTCGTGCTCTCCTTCCGCACCCTCACAGAATGTCCAACCCACGCTGGATCCAGCCGCTATCTCTCAGCTATTCGCGGAGCTGACAACGAACACGCAGCGGTAACAAATCACGCAGCTGATCGCAACGAAGGCCTGACGTGCACCGTGCACAAGCTTCGTGCCACCGCACGCTTCGATACTGCTCCCTCTCACTCCGGATTACTGCCACTTGCATTTCCAGACAAATACGAAGGTAAGACAGCCGGATGTCACGGCTTCCTGATGCAGGTAGAACTTTTCCTTGCACAGCAAAGCCCCATTTACCCCACTGAGGACAGCCAGATTGCACTCGTATGCTCCCTGCTGACCGGGAGAGCACTCGACTGGGCTACAGCAATACGCGCAAATCAGGAAGCGACCCCCACCACCTGCTGCAAGTTTACTGCTCGGATGCTGGCAGTGTTTGACCATCCCGCTTCCGGGAAATGAGCGGGAGAGCAGTTATGCGGATTAAAGCAAGGACGACAGTCGGTGGCGGACTATGCGCTCCAGTTCCGCACGTTAGCGGCCAGCACAAACTGGACCGACTCCACCCTGCAAACCCTATTCCGACTCCGCCTCAGCGCTCCGGTACTGACGGAACTGGCATGCCGCGACGTCGATCAGAGCCTGGACGATCTCATCGCCACTGCCACTCGGCTCGATGGTGTGGCTCGCACACGTCGCGATGCTGTGGAGAACCGGTATGTGCGGCCCATGTGCAGCAGCGATTGGGCGCCGATGCAGCTGGGACAGACCCGGATGGGATCCGCCGCTCGATGACAGTGCCTACCCTTCTCCGATCACGCCTACTGCGAGAAGGAGAAGACGGCATACAGGGTGAGTCCGAGCCGATCGAGCCCACCACCTTTGGCTCACATGAATACTTCTCTTTTTTCCTGTATTACTGCCCCCTGCCTTGAGATCTGCATACGCGTGCAAAGGTGGCGCAAGCCGCCCATCACCCTGCAGGTTTACAGATAGGGAAGAGCACATGGGGCACATAACGTCTGTACTACAGCGGCTGTCGCAACACCACCTGTACGTCAAGGCAGAGAAGTGCGAATTTCACCGTAGCACCATCTTGTTCCTGGGCTATGTGATCGGGCCGACTGGAGAGAGGAAAAGTAGAAGCGGTGCAACACTGGCCAAGACCCACCACCCTTAAGGAACTGCAGAGATTTCTGGGGTTTTCAAACTTTTACAGATGGTTTGCCCACAATGGTGGCAGAGTGGCAGAGCCCCTTACTGTCCTAACAAAGCGAAGTGACTACGTGTTCTCGTGAAACGTCTGGGCCGAAGAAGCATTCCGGTCCTTAAAACAAAGCTTTTCAACCACCCCGATCCTATGCCACCCAGACCCCGACCGGCAGTTTGTGCTCGAGAGGCCACAAACGCCTCCAGCATGGTTCTTGGGGCAGTACTCTCGCAACGGTCGGGCAACACCAGCAAGCTTCACCCCTGTGCGCTCTACTCTTGTAAACTCACAGCCACGGAACAAAATTATGGTGTGGGGGATCGAGAACTCTTGGCGATGAAGGCAACCTTCAAAGAGTGGAGACACTGGCTGGAGGGAGCACAACACCCAGTCCTTGTACTAACCGACCATTGCAACTTGGAGTACATCTGAGCCGCACGCTGCCTCAACCACCGACAGGCACGCTGGGCGCTGTTCTTTGCTAGATTTCAGTTCTCCATCACCTACTGGCAAAGAAGCAAGAACAGCAAAGCCGACGCATTGTCCAGGAAATTTGAAGGATCACTGGAGCAAATAAGTCCCGAACCTATACTAAGCGCACACCAAATAGTGGCACCCATACAGTGGGAGATCATCAACCTGATCCAGCAACACAACGCCAAACATCTCCCACCCACAGCATGCCTGCCCGACCGCACCTATGTTCCCCACCAGTTCCGGGGGACAATACTACGGCTAGTACACAGCTCACCCACGGCCAGGCACCCTGGGGTTGGCAGCACCATCAAAATTACCCAACAGAGGTTTTGGTGGGAGAAATTACGACGGGACACGGCCACCTTTGTAAACAGCTGTGAGCCGTGCGTTATTTCCCATAGACTCCCACTAATGTTTTAAAACAATTGTCCCTAACTTCGTTATTGACCTTCAAATTTGTCTGGGATTTTTCCTGATTATCATCTCTATTTTGAGAGTTCTAGGTTGTTTATCTATTCTTCTACTTTCTTCCCTTGTGAACAACCTTCATCTCTCGGCTATGTGCATTCTACTCTTTTCTCATTTTTTATGCTGTTTTATTTATGTTATGCTTACAGGTTTATATAATTTTTGTAAAATCATGGAGTTAATCATGGAATTAAAGCTCCTGGTTTGAGTATGCTTATTCTATTTGCTTATACATTTTATAAAATCAAAGTGTATAATGCTGAATACGCTGATTCTTCATCATATGAAACTATGTAGCACATACTACTTGCTAGGCAAAATCTGCGCATGTGCTATGTTCATGTGCATGTTTTAAAGTAAAGTATCTGCTTTACTCTGAACGGCGTCTGCATTATATCATTATCATAACTGAATTTTCCCCTGTGATTTTTCACTATCTACTCTCTGTTTTGTCTGTTGATTGGTGGTTTGTCATTCATCCGAATCTTCCCTATGGTCCAGCTCCACCATTCTCACAGAATAACTGCTATCTTACATTTCACAGAGAATGACCGCTAATTTTACTCTATTTGTCATACATTGGATATGAATGCATTTTCCCTCTTCTAAAAACCTAGAAGTTTCTTTTTATATAACCTTTCTGCTCCTCATCCTCCTTCCTTCAGAGCTTATTTTATTCCCGGCAGATATCTGGCTGACTCAAATCGTCTCTCGATGCATCCTCTATAAAAGGAGCAGATCAAGTTCAAGTTTATTCGTCACATGTATATCATACATAGTACAACATACAGTGAAATGCTTTGATTTGCTTGGATCAAGTATACATCCGGGGATTTGAACCGTACTTGGCTAGATGAGAACTTGTTATTGGAACAGTATTTGGGCACTGATTGATGACGTTTCACAAGTCCACAAGAACACAACTACAGACAAGAATGCATATTGAGAAACAGTCTTTGTCTTTTGGTGCATCAGGAGGCTGAAGGGGTTGAACACGGAGCACTTTACGTCTCTGACATCATCAGTATGTTGGCAGACGAGCACTTACACATTACACAGTTGAGTGGACTGTATTTACGTCGAAAATTGCAGCAATCTGATTGGATGTCGTGAATTTGACTTTTTTTTCCCCGCATGAGTACAAATTTGCTGTGTGAACACTAGAGGGGGCACGTCTTTATATTTAGCCTGTGAGAAATACATGCACGGTTGAATGAAGGTGCGGTATCATTACATTAACAGTAAGTTTCGTAAGTTTAATTAACAGTAATTTTGTTCGCGCACCTCCTGCATCACCTTTTGTACCTCTGGGGGTACGCATACCCCAATTTGGGAGCCACTGCCCTAGACATTAGTCAGTTATTCACAATAGCCATTAAACCTATGCACTATCGCATGTCTGTAGAGGGTGGGGGTAACTGGAATAGCCGGAGAAAACCCACACAAGCATGGGGAGAACATGCAAACTACACACAGTGCTAACCACTCTGCCACCATGCCACCAACAAACGTTTTATTAAAATGTGTCTAATCCATTCATCAAATAAATAAAATATGTCTGTTTTAATTGTTTGGTCAGACAATTCCACATTCATAAATCTGGGATTATGTTAAGCGTGCAGTTGTTAAATATGAATGCACACATGCCTACTCTGTTAAAAAAATTCCCATTAAAAACAGTAAATAACTGGCAGCGTATTTGCCAGCAAGTAACTGTAAAGTAAAGGTGTCTTACTGTTGGTAAAAATTACAATTGGCTACTGTTTTTGCAAATGCAGCATAATGCTTCTTAAAGTTGCATCTAAAGTAAATTTCTAAGAATAGTTTTTTGTCTAAACCTGAATTAATTAAATTGCCATTAACAGAGCTACAACTCTACAAACTACTATATCATGTTTTACTACAGTGTTTACATTTACCCTTGAAATAGTGACTAATAAATGTAACAGAAGTAAAGAAGCTTTAAAGTATTGTTTCAAGCAATACTCTTCTTTATTAAACATTTAAAAAACGTTCTTATAAAAAAAATTAATAGCATTAAAGAAAAGAACTTGTCATCACAGAAAACTCAAAATATTCCCCAAATCATATTCTGACTTGACATAGCCTTGATGAACAACTTAACACCAGAGTTAATGTTTTTGAAAAAATACCTGAAGTGCATAATGTGACTGTCTGTCGTGTGTGAGATGTGCGTGTGTGCGTAATGTTACTGTGTGTTGTGTGTGAGATGTGCGTGTGTGCATAATGTTACTGTGTGCTGTGTGCGATGCACGTGCCTGAGATGCATGTGATGCAAGTATTTGTGCGAGATGCGCATATGTGATGTTACTGTGTGTCGTGTGTGTGTGTGATGCTACTGTGTGCATGTGTAAGATCTGCGCGTGTGTAATGTTAATGTCTGTGAATGTTTATAAGATGTGCATGTCTCTTCTTTATTAAACATGTAAAAATGCCTGTGTGTGTGTGTGTGTGTGTGTGTGTGTGTGTGTGTGTGTGTGTGTGTTGTTTAAGAGATGGCCTAAAATGCTGCTGCTCCCAGGCTTCTATCACCCATTGCAAAACCTAGTAGAGGTCATTTGAAAATAATGAAAAAACTGAGTAAAGGGATGTCCCAGTTAAACATTACGGAGGGATTGCCAAAAAGAACCATAGAAGATGTTAACGTAGAGATTGCCTCAGTATAGGCTCTGCTGATACAGGCTCAGTACTGCCTCAGTATATTGTGTCTTCTCCTTTTAAATACCTTAAAGGTATCCTCAGGTAAAATTCCTCAGTATAAGATAACTTATAGAAGTTATTTAACAAGAAGACCTTCTTACAGTTCTACAAGAAGACTACGGTTATCCACACCCAGAACGTCCAACTGGATGGGGTAAGTTTGTTTCTATATTCAGCCGGCTAATGAATGAAAGTCATTGTTCAGATCCAGCAAACAGCCCAATAAGTAGGCCTAATCTATCACTTATTATATATCACTATTACAGGATAGGGAAGATTATTATTCCAGTCAGCAATGCAGCTAATAGCCTAATAAGTAGGCCTAATCTATCACTTAACTACAAAGCTAACCTGGATTGGTGTAAAATTTATATCAACATAAAAATTAAAATACACAACAGTACTAAATAATCCCCTCAGAATAAAGATACAGTGGTACCTCGGTTTACGCATTTAATCCGTTCCAGGACTTTACTCTTACACTGAAACATTCGTATACCGATACATGTTTTCCCATAAGAATGAATAGAAACTTCGTTAATT
>JAOUQX010072808.1:0-14174 GCA_028566295.1 Liobagrus marginatus | reverse complement strand
ACTGCATGTACGTGTATGTGACAAATAAGATCTGAAAATGTCAGTAATCATTCAGATCTTCAATTATTATTATTTATATATAAAGTCAACTCATATATGACTATACATTTGGCGATTTGTTCCTAGTGTCATTAAGACGTCTGAAATATAACGATGATAAATTTTGTCCCGATCTCTCCTGCACATGAACAGCGCTCTGCAATGGTGACATTCTGTCGAAACTAGCTTTCTGATTCAAGTTTTATATAACCGTATTCCGTTCGAAAGTTTCAGAGCGTGTACAGCGAGTGTGTTAGTTAGGATATATTTTTTAACAGTTATAAAACGCATCCTTTTTTTTTTTTTTTTTTTTACAAAAGAAAAAATTGCATTTCTCTAACATAAAAGGGCACAAGATCATCCCTGACCTGAGGGCTGTTTGACGCCAGTAAACTTTCAAACACACACAGCTGACTGATTCAAAGTCAAGGCCGCTCATGACCTTTAGTGACCCTACAATAAATAACAAGCCGGCTATAGCACGGGTCATGTGAACAGTGTCCTCCTACACACACACCCCCACAGAGCATTGATCCACAAAGCTACACACACGCAAGTATAATATCGTCGGCTACAAATTCTGTGTATTAATGTAGCGTTTATATATGTTTAAAGAGAAAAAAATCCGAGTTGAGACGAGAGAAGTTAAAATAACGACAAGGAGGCAGGGTTTCAAGTGCGTCGGCTAACATCGGAACGCTCAAAAGCCCTACACAGCTAACGGATATTTCGATTTCCAACATTATAATGTAATCCCTAGATATATATGTATTAAAAATACATGGTATTATCCTTATGCTCCAACTATTCCACTTTTTTGTCTTTTTAAACAAAGATTAAATGTTGTTTGACCTTACTGAAACCTAAGAGGTCAAGATACTAGTTTAGAATGTTCACCTCTGACCTTAAGGTTTGAGGGTTTGATTCCTACCTCCCTGGTTGTGCGGCTTCCTGTGGATTGTCCGCTTTCCCTCCCAGTGAAAAAGTCATGTGTAGTAGCCTCACTGGAGTCTCTATAATTGCCGATATTGTGTAAATCTGTGTGAGATTGACCCTGCCATGTCCCCAGAGTCAACTTCAAAAGGGTTCCATGTGATCCTGCATGGGATAAGTGCGACAGAAAACGTAAACGTCTCCTTCCAAAACAATTCCTTAAAAAGCTTCACTATAGTAATGATGTACCAATCAACAACGCTGGAAGTTCTTTAAATGGTTGAGTTTTAGCTATGGAGCTTCCATCCATGATCATATGTCTGCCAGACATGCTGAGGTCCAAGCAGAAGCTGAAACATAGGTCAGGCTACTAATTCAGAATGTTCACCTCACACCTTCAGGTTTCAGGGTTCACAATTCCTACCTTAATGCGTGTGGGGGTTTCCTGTGGATTGTCCAGTGCCCTTTATATTCCAAAGATGTGTTTTTAGTCTCACTGGAATCTCTAAACTGTCCATATTTACATCACATCTGTGTTCGATCTCTGTGTACCCTGCGATACGTAGGTGCCAGTCCTAGGTGGCCCCTTGCCATGTCCCCAGACTCCCCTTCAAAAGGGTTCCTTGTGATCCCGCGTGGGACAAGTGTGAAGGGCAAATGTGTCTCCTTCCAAAAAAATTCTAAACAATCTCTTAAAAAGCTTCACCGTATTAATGATATAACAATAATGAATCAACAACGATGAAAGTTCTTAAAAACGGCAGAGTTTTAACTACGGAGCTGCCGTCCACGACGATGCGTCTGCCAGACATGCCGAGATCCAAGTAGAAGCTCTGGCATCTGGGGAAGGAAAGTTGAGTTGAATGGCATAGCACTAATAAATATTAGTGAACCCATGTGAGAAAACACTTTTATACATGAGTATAAAGAAAAAAGAAGAGGACCAAGTCTTGAGCTTTGCGGTACACCAGTAGAGAGTCTGCATGGTGCAGATGTTGCGCCCCTCTTCGTTGCCTGATATAAATGACCTTCCAGGAAGGAAACAATCCATTGCAATGCTGAAGACAAATTCCAAGACTCTTGACTGTGGACAGGAGAGTCTTGTGGTGAACTGTGTCAAATGCAGTCGAAAGGTATAGAAGGATGGGGACAGATGACGGTTTGGTTTCTCAGTGACCAAGAAGATGGCAGTCTCTGTAGGATGTGCTGCTTTGATGCCAGACTGCTTGAGATCTTGGTGGTTTTTCTGTGAGAGATGGAGAGACAGTGATAGTATAAACAGTGCAATCAAGTATTTTCAAGTAAAAAAAGAAGTGATACCAGTCTATAGTTGTTTATGTCTGACGGGTGCAGAGCAGAAGTTGGTTCTCGAATAGATGTAGAATCATTGATGATTGTTCTGATGAAGGTCTTGCAAGATGGTTTGAACCATGTGGAACCGTTTAGATCCAGTGGGCCGTTGGTAAGATTGCAGGGCACGGTGACTTGTGGAAGCTCTTCTGTTGCTGCCGCCGATGAGAAGCGTGCCAGTAAATGGAAAGAGGCTCCTGGGTGAGCAGCGTAGAAGTAATTGGGAAAGGTGAAGGTCTTGTAGATTTTCTCCATCTTTTTATTTGAGAAGGATCCAAAGGCAGGGTCAGAGTAAAGGGAGCCGGTAAAGCCAGATGATTGATTATTGATAAGATGATGATGATGATGTGGAGCGTGCGAGGATCACGAATGGACGCTTCAAGCTTCTTCTTTTAGTAAACAGTCTTGGCAGAAGTCAGGTCCTAGAAGAACTTGGACAAGAGAGCATGATAAGTGGCGAGAAGCGATTTCTTCCACCTTCTCCATGCTGATCTCTGTTATCAACTGCTGTGCAACAGATCTGAGAGCCAAGAAGCCGGACAAGAAGTCCTCCTAAGTTTGACAGAGTGCAAATAATGTGAAGAAAAAGGCAGCAGTAAAGTATCAGTGATGGACTCAACAGGTAGAGAGGAAAAAAAAGAGTCAGGGTCAGGAAAGGGACAAAAAGGTGCAAGAAGCCACAGAAAAAGCAGGAACACAGTGGAGGTTTTTATGGGTTACAGAAGAGGTGTTTGCACCTAGTTTTGGAACGAATAGGAAATGATAGGCTGAAAAGATACCAAGCGATGCCTATAGAAGAGGAAAAACGAAGATCCAAGATATTTCCCTTCCTTGTGTGTGGGAGGAAATTTGCTGAATGTCAATTAGAAGAAAAGCCAGAAGAGGCAGAAATCAAGAAGAATGGAGGCTGCCTGAGGGAAGGTTGAACTCACCATGGACAGTCAGAGGACCTCTGTCGGTAGGGAAGACGCGGAGAAGTTTGTCCATACCATCCAGAAATCTTTTCAGGGCACTATGATGGTGGTTAGATGGTGATTATTAAACAAGAGTGAAAGCGAGATAATATTTCTGCAGGACGGGTGAGACTCTCTGCTTAGTCGGTGAGAGTACAAGGGCCTGTGAGAGGTTACAACAACAATAAGCGTGACTAATCGAGAATAGCCAGAGTACCGCAAGCAAGTAAAATATTTTCATTTACATTGACAGCGTAAGTCAGACGACCTTTAACCCAGAGCGACTTACGTTCATCAAACACGTCTCATTTATGAAACTGAGCCGTGGGGGGTTAAGGGCCTTGCTCGGGGCGTGGCATGATCTTCCGGTCATCACTCCAAAACCAGTGAGTTACCACGTCCTACCAAAATGAGAACAGTATCAGTTACTGTTATTCTAAGCAGAGTTTAAACTACAAGTCACCTTTCAATATATATTAGAAATCCCTGCCCACATATCACACCTTAATGGAGACAACTATATGTAAGGGAACTAGTTAGTGCAGACCAGGTCACTACCGAACAAATCAACAGATAAAGGACTTAAAGCACACTGTATTCCACTCTTCAAACTTCCCACTACACAGACAAACCAAACTATAAAATATATGTTCCCCCCCCATGTAATTTACACTAACAGCTTAATTAATAAAATCAAACGCAGCTCCCTTCAACTGCTGATAATTTCACATATGATTAAACTCTCCCAAGTCCTGCAGATTTATTGCCATTTCTATTCAAACCCTGAACCGTCCACCATCTCGAACAACAAAAGTAAAAAACATCAGACGTGAAATGCTCATAAAAGCAACAAAGCCAAAGACAAAATGTCTGCCAAAAATCTTCAGTCTTTCAGATCTCGCAAGCATGCGTACAACATATTTCCAACTCCAAAACTCTTCAAAGGAACTTTGTTCTTCTGAAACAACTCTGAAAGTTTCATCTGATGGGTAGAGCTGATCTCTGGCTTTGAAACTCTGAGATAATTGATAAGGTTCGGATTAAACGTGATTAATCTGCTCACTTTATATAAAAAAAAAAAAAAAAAAAAAAGAAAATAATTCTTTGTCTCAGACAAACTTTTAGTGCTAAAAAAAAGATAAAGAACAAGAACCGAGACTTTGCAGTGCTCCCGATGCATATAACCAGACTAGCGAAGGGGTCCTTCCCATTGTTTATAATGGGATTCATTGGACCAGACCATTTTCTTTACTGCATTAAGGTCCAGCTCTGATGCCTACATGTATGACGTAGGAGCTTTCGGTGGTGGACAGGGGTCAGCATGGGCTCTCGGAATACTCTTCAACTACACAGCACCACATGATACCCAAACACCTTTTAAGTAGATTCACTTTGTCAGAAATCCGTACTGAAGCAACTTTTCTGTGGGACACCGATCGGTTGCTCTTCCTATGCACAGTTATAAACCATGGGTTGCCAGTTCTTTTACATTCATGCCATTTGGCAGATACCCTTGACTTGAGCAGGGTTAAGCCTTTAAGCTCAGGGGCCTAGCGGTGCGTTGACTGTGATTTGAACTGATGAGCTTCTGAGCAGCAGACCACTTGCCCAGTTAACTGGTGTCCTTTTTGGGAGCACATTTGGTAGGTACCAACCACTGCCCACTGGTAACAACCCATACGACCTGCTGGTTTAGAGATGTTCTGAGATGCTCCCCAATCATCTAGCCATCACAATTCAGCACTTATCAAAGTCTCTCAGATCCTTCAACTTGCCAAATGATCCTAACACACCACATTCAACAACGTTTAGACTTGTTCTAGTTAGTTCTGCCCAACTGTAACCTAAAATACAGCCACAATCAGCACGTATATGGAGAATAAAACCAGCTTGGCAATAAGCTACAGTATTACAAATGCACACAAACGTTTGTTTCAGCTAAACCGCTCCAAAAAATCTGTCTCGACAATTTCCTGAAAAAGCCAACCGCGTGATTATGTGGGTGGAGCTTCATGCTGTGATGCATACATACATAAAACACGAGCACGATGGTGGTGATCATTCGATAAATACCAAATCCCATTGCTCTCTTGTTACTGATGCTACTGATACTTATTGAAAATGTTTTGACGGTGAAATTTGATTCGCTTTGGGGCTGATTCAAATAAACAAAAACAAATAAATAAGGGGTATGCAACTATAAGGGGAATAAAACACTCTGTGTTAGGAACAGAATCAGCTTCTGGGTGCTAGCCGTAAATCGGAACAAGCAGATTCATGTTTAGCGTTCTCACTCACCTGATGGATTGAGAAGCCTCCAGGTGATGGCCGGATCGGGCCGACCGTTAGCCAGACAGCTCAGGGTGACGTTACTGCCCTCGTTCACCGTGATGTCCTCCGACAATCTGTAAATGTAGGCGGGAACTGCAAAGGCAAATAATGAAACGTGGAGATCAGTAGGAACATTTAACTGGCTATGCAATAATAATAACTATAATAATAATAGAACAGGATGTACAGTTACGGTAATATAAAGACCTCAAAAGCCTTTCTTGACTGACGGAGAGGGGTGCACAAACTTTTTCCAATAGTGTGCATCTTTTTTTGCGTTCTCGGACATTCCACCTACACGCAGACACCGCCACGCAACATCTGCATCAGGTTCGTACGATTTCTCTTACGCACTGCGACTTCCTGTTACCGCATGTCGCTCGACCACCGGAGACACGGTCCTCGCTGTTCACGCCATGTAGACACACACACTTCTCTATTGTTTTGGCTGCCAGTGAAAAATTGCCAGAAAATGCTGAAGCCTTTTGAAATGATGGACATGAACAGGTACGCGCAATTACAGCGGCGTCTCTGTGTAATGGAGCGTCTTTATACAGCGACACCCTGAACTGTTCTCCCAAAGCTAGCACAACACACACAATTACTAAATACTAAACTGTGTGTGTGTGGTTATACACATATGTATTTCATATCGTACATATACATTTTGTGTGTGTGTGTATATATATATATATATGTATATATATATATACACACACATGCACACACACACACACACACACTTAAAACAAACTTTTTTGTTATTTGTTACTATTTAATGCGTTTAAATTTATTTTTAGTTTGTAAACTAATTTTCTGCACATTTCTTACTCAGGCACATTTACAGCCGTAATTTTATTTATAATTTTTTTTTATTCCCTAATGAAATTCTTTGCGCTGCATTCTGTGTACACGTGTATATATATATATAAAAAACGAAAGTATAAATAAAGATTTTTTGTCTTTGATATAGCGAGCGTAGAACAATACGCTTGAGCGTTCGCGCGTAGAACAATAGAAATGGCGGCTATAATAAATAGTCGTAATAAGCAACAATAAAAGAGGAAAGAGAGCAGAGAGTTTTTTGCATAGCAGCAAAGGAAATATAGCTTTGCATATTAGGAAGTTTAGTAATAATTGTTTTATATACAGTATATTTATAACATACAACCCTTTATTCAACACTGGTCACGAGCGTCATGGTGACCCACTACATTTCTGTGCTCTCTAAAGCTTTGAGGTCCTTTCCAATCCAAAACCGTAACCGTTTTAGCTATCACCCGCCTCTAGCTTAGCATGATAGCATTCCAACATCAGAGTTCACAACTCCTGACCATCACCTATGACCTCACCAGGAGCGCTGTGGAGATTTCAGTCACTTTGGTTTACAAGACCAACGTGGCCTTCACATTCTAATGAATTTGTCATCTAATTAAGATGCTAGCTGATTATTTACGAGAGCTTTCGAGGGACGTGTCGCGCCTCGTGTCAGGGGCGAGGAAAAGTGATTAAGCGCTTAACGGCGAGCTAAAGAACTCAATAAGATCCTAATTGGAATCCTCTGGCACTGACCCAGATCAATTATTCCCGGTGCTAATCGCTCGCGAACGGGATTTGAGTTTCGCTTTTTGGCGAACGCCGCGATTTCTGAGGAAGCGGAAAACAGCCTGCGAGCGCTAACGCGTGGACATAGAGAAACGCAAAGAGCAACCGGACGTTGTGTGTGTTTCTAATTGTTCTTATTTCTATTAAATTGAGTTTACATCTTTAGCTTTGACGAAAACATATCGACGTTAAAATTAAGTCCATCAGTAGTAGGAACAATCCGCATTGTGCTAGCGTGCATTTCTTGGAACTTGCTAGCGCAATTACTAAATCACACCACTGTTACTGTTTGCTATGCTATCATCATTAGCCTAAACATGATAATCTACATACAAAGTCATGAATCTGATTTGGTATTTGAAGTTTGACAATTTCAACCGAACGTCGTGGTTTACAAACAAACGAAAAAAAAAAAAAAACCTCTGTATGAACCAGCCATCCTCGTAATTACCACTTCAGCGCGGACTAGCAACTAGCGTCAAAACCGATGCTTAACGTTTACATGTTAGGCGTTACACGCTAGGAATTGAAACCACAGTGGAAACGTCTTAAGCTACTTTTTGTTAACTTTACCTTCGACAGTGTACAACAGACTCCTTCCCTAAAGGTAAAATAAACATCTACGCACAAACTTCACCCCATCAACGACTTCAAACTGTTTGTACGTCCTGTCGCACGGAAACATGCGACTACTAGTGAAACGCCTGCTAACTAGAACCTTCTAGAAATGTTATTCGACATTGTGAGTCTAGAATTCAACTTATCCCAACATCTAGTTCAGCAAAAGGACTAAAAATTTGCATTTGCATGCTAAGCGCTAGCGTGCACATTTTGTTGGTCATGCTAGTCTGAGCTTTTTAAAAATGGATATACAGACCAGTTTTTTTCGTAGCAGCAGGTATTCATCAGTCGAAGGCGAGATTTAACAAAGCAAGCGTGTGACGCAGGATGGTGCGAGTTGCATATTTGATGGCAGAAGCGTGGCGTTTCGACAGCGGTCAGCAGTTTAGGCGTGATCAATCACACACCGTGGGTGTTTAATACATCACAGCGTGCCAGCGCTCGGCTTCGTGATGAAGAGCGTCAGGGAGAGGTGAGAGGCGGGATGTGGCATGAGAACCATATGGATCTTTCTTTGAACTAGTGGTGGACTGGCCATCTGGAACGCCGCCAGTTTTCCTGGTGGGCCGCTCACCGATGTGTGTCGTCCCACTCGGTACGCAAATATATTAAAAAGCGACAGAGAGTATAATATTACATCGCAATTCTTTGTAGATGGAGGAGCGCGTCTGTCGCACGGGTGGCGCCGACAAAGAGAGCATGTTAGTGCGTGCGAATTTAGCGCCCCCCCCCCACAAAAAAAGGTACAAGAAAAATCGCAACTTCCTTTAACGTTAAGATGATAGATAATACAGAAAGTATACGATTTAAATGACATAAGATCTTAGTTAATTTTTTATCATGTGACCTTACGGAGTCCATTAGCTTCCCAAACATATTTATATTTCTTTAGTGGAGAGTTAGGACAGCGGTTACGACAGACCGCGGTTACGATGGCGTTATGACGGACAGCGGTTACGATGGCGTTACGACGGACAGCGGTTACGATGGCGTTACGACGGACAGCGGTTACGATGGCGTTACGACGGACAGCGGTTACGATGGCGTTACGACGGACAGGGGTTACGATGGCGTTATGACGGACAGGGGTTACGATGGCGTTATGACGGACAGCGGTTACGACGGACAGCGGTTACGATGGCGTTATGACGGACAGCGGTTACGACGGCGTTACGGCGGACAGCAAAAGTCTTGGTTTTAATCCCAGCTATAAAACTGTGTTTAAAATCTCACACTGACTATTTAATCAGCTGACCGAAAGCAGATTACCCATCATGCCTTGATAATCTACCGCTCACACTGGAGCGTGTAACTTTGAAGGTCATGTGTGTACAAGATGACTCGGTGTGCGCGCGCGCGCGTGTGTGTGTGTGTGTGTGTGTGTCCTGTACTGCATTTATATAACATGCATTACTCAGTGTGATCGAGTTCCTATAGCATCCTAGAGCTATTAAAATGCTTTTTACTCTTCTACAGTGGATCTCTTTCTCTCTCTCACATTTTTTTTAATCATCTCTCTCTCACTCTCTCGCTCTATTTCTGTCTCTGCCATTGTCTCAACCGCTTGTATTTATATTTCTCTTTGGATGTCATTCTGCTTCCACATCTCTCTCTCTCTGTCTCTCTCTCTCTCTCTCTCTCTCTCTCTCTCTCTCTCTCTCTCGCTCCTTCTCTCGCCTTCACTCTGGCTCTCTCTCTCTCTTCTCACTCTCTCACACAGACCTCAGCGTGTATTGCACAAGTCTTTCTTTCTTTCTAACTCCGCCCACAGGTGTTTTTTTTTTCTTGTGCTGCTTGGTTTTTTTCACATCTTTTTGCAGTCACACCAGTTATACCTCCGTTCACATTTCTGCTTTTCCCCAAAGTGTCTGTTATGATGGAACGTAAGAACACAGGAATAACGCAGGGTTTTATTATTGGAAGTCGGTGTTACGGAGAGTGTGTGTTTATGGCGGTACGTTCGAGAGTACAATCAAAAGATTGAAGATTTGAGAAAAAGGGGGTAAAAAAAAAAAAAAAAGAGCAGTACAGAGGGAGAGAAACGGAAACATGTGTTACAGGTAACAGGGACAGAAATGCGGAATGGAAAGAGACATTTAACGGTTTTCAGCTTTCACAAAGTTCTCCGAAGGTTTTCCGAGAGGAAAAAAAGGACAAACTGCACAGCCGACAGTTCCCAGTTCCAAATCAAACCTTTTTCCTAATCGTATATAAAGAAAAAGGCATAGCGCGAGACTTTTTTGCTTTGACTTTCTGCTGATGCAAGCGGCTTTTTATTTAATTTGACGGGGGGGAAAAAAAAAACATTTGCATTCAAGTCTCTGAACCAGTTGCTTACGTCGGCGTCAGCGCTGATGTATTGGGTCTGATCCCGCTAGAACACGAAGAGAAACTGGATTAGAACCTCTTACAGCATCGTCGGAAAACATCTGCGGCAGCGAAAAAAAAATCTATCGCACTCTATTATAAACATCAAAAACATACAGGAAGTCATTAATAAGGGAAAAAACCAGCAAGGCGGATATAGAAGAGGGAGGGTAGCGATCGACTCCTCAGCTGGAAAACACTTGTAGGAAAAGTTGATTTATTTAAGGGCCTCTGACTTTATTGAACGAAATCAGGCAACAAAACTTCAATGAATCATTTCAGTAAAAAGATTCAAAGGAGTCGAGTTAATTGAATGAATTGAACTTGGTGCTGCTAAGCAAGTAGCATTGGATCAACCCAATCTACGTCTGAACGAAACAGTAAACAAAACTATTTGAATTTTTTGGAGGAAAGGAGGAATATTATTAGCTGGTCACCAAATGGATGAGAGAAATTTGCATAAAGGTCTTCGAAGCCTAAATGTTTAAAGAGTTGCTGCTAATTAGCGCTAATGCGAAGCTAATCGGTTCAGCGAGGTCACAACTTCGAGTGGCTCTGGGAAACCGTGAGAGAGAAAGTGAAATACTGGAAAGATCCGAGATGGAACAAAGAGAGAATGTTATATATGACAGCAGCAGGAACAGAGAAAAGGAAAGATTGAAATAAAGAAATTCGCCTGAACAAAGAAAAGGCGAGAAGGATTTATATATAAATATATATCTGTATATGAGAAGAATAAAGAGAAGCAGGGGTGCAAGAAGAGAATTAAGGGAAGTAATAAAAAAAGAATAAGTGAGATAAAGGGAATAAAGTGTAAAAAGAGAGAAAATTAATGAGAGAGAGAAAAAGAGAGAGAGAAAAAAAAGCACATGCACTGTAGAGAGAGAGAGAGAGAGAGAGAGATAGGAGAGAGAGAAAAAAGCACATGCACTGTAGAGCAAGAGAGAGAGAGAGAAAAAGGCACATGCACTGTAGAGAGAGAGAGAGAGAGAGAGAGAGAGAGAGAGAGAGAGAGAGAGAAAAAAGCACATGCACTATAGAGAGAGAGAGAGAGAGAAAAAAAGCACATGCACTATAGAGAGAGAGAAGCACAAAATGAGTGATATGAGAGTGAGAACAAGAGACACTGAGGTAAAGAGAACAGCAGTTTTTTCTCACTGAACCCCAATTTGACTTGCTACCATGACCCCCACCTCTGAACATTTGCCACAACTTATAACCCCTACACCATGAACCCTTCACACCACCATTCAGACCCCCTTCCAAAAAGAAAACACCACTCTGACCCCCCTTTCTCCCGCACTCTGACCCCCCACTATGACCCCTGAGGAATAAAACAGATAGAAGAGTGGAATGACAGGTGGAGGTGAGACGGACAACGATGTCATCAGTGCAGGGTTACATCGGGTCACCAAGTCTGTGTACACTTGCCACACCGGAGATTGATTCCTCCCACACACACACACCAGAACCTTTCTATACCTTCTATACCTATATATCTAAATCTATATATTTGCTTCTAAATTGTAAAACAGGATCGCCCGTTAGGCTACGCGACTATCATCAAACGCCTAGACAAGCAGAGTGTGTGTGTGTGTGTGTGTGTGAGACTTATTGAGCTATTAAAGTTGGGTTAAGGCAGCAGGTCAAGTTTTGAATCAATGTTTCATTCTGATCTAATACTAGTCATGTTCATGGTGATTCGACTCACCCAGGCAAGTATGTAGGGAAGCATGTAGGGAAGCATGTAGGGACGGTTCCGAGAACCTTCTGATTCTCTTCATTCCGATTTTATATTTTGTGGGTTGATGTTTAAAATCTATAAAAGACAAATCCGACATATTCCCAAAAAAATTCCAGGAATTTTACACTTGGCACGTTTGCTGCAGTTGGAAACCGAGCGCAATATTTCCAAATCTGACGTTCTGATTAAGACCCAAACGTTGGGGTGTACAAACAAACATCGCCCGTGTGATGCGTCACTCTGCCACAGAGTGCATCAAAGCCAAGGACAGTAAACGAAGCCATGACTACTGAATTGATTATAAACGATTCTCTCTGTTCCTTCGATTTGTAAAAACGAGTCTCAAGTGTGAAGCGACGTTGCCATGGTAACGCTGCATTCCTCAGAAAGGGGTAAAGGGTGAGGATGAATCAAAGCAAACGATGCAATCAATCCAAACAAGCCAGTGCATTGTGGGAAATTTCATGGCTTTTAAGTGAAATCACTCTGACATTCAAAAGCATATCTTTTGATTTCAAGCCTCTAGAAGCTTACACATTTCGAGCTTGTTTACAGTGTGTGTGTCAACTGTTACATATTGCCTCCGTATTGGTGCTTACAGTCTGATGATGGTTCTCAGCTCGTTCCAACTCACGAGTCTCAACCGCTCCCATTAAGAATCCATCCCGGTATTCGCAGACACACAAAAACCTTGACCAGGATCAAGTCAACATTTGTATACACATTGTATATACGTGTAAATATGTGTATAAGCTGCCACTGTGAAGCTCAGAGTGTTCAAATGCTCAGATATAACACTAACCCTAATTAATTAATTAATTAATTAACCCTAACCCTAATTAACAACTATTAAATAATTCAGTTTTTTTTTTCTGTACTCAGTGTCAGGATCCGTTGTATTTCGCGCGACTGCAAACGCAATTCCTTTCAAAAATCAATGACTCAGAGGAGGAGTTAACTAACGAATACACTTCATTTCATTTCTGTATAAGGAAGCGTCCCGTAACTGGCAACCTGAAAAATAGATCGAACAACAAGAAGAAAATCTGTTTTCCCAGGAATACATAACCTTCCCTTCAAGGCCAAAATCGAAGCTTGCTAAACTGAAACATAGGCAAATCTTTGATCAGACAATGGAGCACATAAATAAATGACTCCAATTAGCCGTTTCACGAGAACTGCTGCGATTATGCGCATATTTAATTGCATCCAAAACGATGTGAAAATAATCTGACGATTCTTTGTTCTATTATGCGATTTCAAAGCATTTTAAATGCGACTTGAGCAAATAGTAGACTGGATTTCTATAAATCATTGGACACGTCATAAACGTGAATCTAGAGCTGTAAAAAAAAAAAAAGTTAAAATATAAAACAATCATTAATAATAAACGTGTATTTTTATTTAGGGAATGGTGCGAGGCAAGGCTCTAGTTTAGGACCAATTAAATTGACATTATTACCAAAGTATATTTAAATATACAGCACTGTTCATACAGGATTCTTTTCTTACTCTCACTCATTTATTTGTATATCATACAACATATATAGTATCTTATAGAAACTTGTTTATGAATCAAACCAGGTCATATTTTTGTTGCGTTTGCTTTTACACACTATATTACGAGATACTAACGACCTAACAGTGATACAACTGCCAATGAGAAAACAACGATATTGTGAATACGAGCGTATTTAACGCTGTTTATCATTTCTTGGTTTAGGAAACGTGTAATATTTGATACACATCGTTTTGTGCAAAAGAAAAAAAAACTTTGCGTTCGGATTCTTTTTGGACGCTGCTCATAGTGCGATGAGTAAACTTAAAATTTTCCTCCAAAAAACGCTTCAATTCTTTTTTAGTTCTTAGTAAAAGATTGTAAACATCAGTCAGACAAACACTCACACAAGCCATGAAGATTTTGGCAGAGTTTTACTTTTTAGCCATATGCTAACTTTAACGTGTCTTTGTCGCTATCCTGAAACACACAAACGCTTCACGTATATCGCCGTTCCACATCAAGCACAAATATAAACACAACGCCCTCTAGAGGCAAACGTATTGGGCGTCTAATGTTAAAGGAGAAGGCGTTCCAGTTCATCCCACAGGTGGTGGTCAGTGGGGTTGAGTCAGAGTCAGGACACTCGAATTTACTCCAATCACACACACACACACACACACACACACACACACACACACACACACACACACACACACACACACACACACAC
>JAOUQX010072803.1:0-14177 GCA_028566295.1 Liobagrus marginatus | reverse complement strand
GAGAGATAGAGAGAGAGAGAGAGAGAGAGAGAGAGAGAGAGAGAGAGCAAATTATCCAAAAACATGGGTGCAATTTGATTCATTTGAGATCTACAGAAGAAACACAACAATTGAGCCCAGGGATAAAGTCATCTTGCAATCCTCTTGCACACAAGATACAAGATAAAACCGATTCTCTTTGTAGCTTTATAGCCTCTCCAGGGTTCTGAACCATGGTGATATAAGAGATGACTACATTCTTTTCAAAGTGCATGTCTGTTACAGACTGTTGGACAGATTTTTGCAGTCAGTGACAAAGGCATGCTAGAAACAGTGAAGCAAGACTCTCTGAATTTCCTTCTCTAAAAACCCTGTGACCTCAACAACAGCCTGAATAAATGGTGCTGTATATTTTATATCAGAATTGAAATGCTATTATAATAATGTAGTAACATTTACAGAAATGCAATGACTGACTTGACATTTAGTTTTGCCTCATTTAGGGCACGCAATGGAATTGCTGAGAGGGTTACAATCTAAGGTGGTTTGCATTACACTCTGGTATGCTTTTGGGGGAGGGTGGGGGGTGAGGAAAGTAATGAATGTTTTTAATATTTGTTGTGGTCACTAAGGAAAACAATCCTCTGCGCATATTAAAGATGACATTTTACAAATATATTATGGTATAATGTGACATTTTAACAAACACTGTCACTTTTGGAAGATTGAAACCTATTATAGTGTCCATCAAGCAAAGTAAAATGATAATGCTACTGTAAGATATATTACTGTATATGGACTTTAAAAATGGGCCACCTGACCATCATGTCTATATGGTTTTTTGAACATTCAATTCCAGTTGTAGTCCTGCTATGACTCCTATAATAACCTCCACCCGTCTGGAACGGGTGAACAGATCTCAGTTCATCCCAACGAAGTTCGATGGGGTTGACGTCAGGGCTCTGTGTAGGATACTTGCGTTTTTACACTTTAGCAATAACACACCCTGTTTTGCTGGGTCTTAGGGGCTTTGTGTGCAGCGGCAATGTCATGTTGGAACAGTGAGTGGAAAATGTAATGCTACATTATTTAAAACCATTTTAGACAACTATGTGCTTCTAACTTTTTGGCAACAGATTGGGGGTAAACACATTAAAGTGGGTGCCCTGGTAAGGTGCATATCACATACATTGAATTTTATTTATTTATTTATTTTAATTATATTATTTTCACTATAATGTGCATTGCACAACCATTAAACATTTAATTTCAGGAACACGCAGTCATTTATTTCCTCGTGCAGAATGCATTATAACTGTTTCGTCAGATCTGAAGCTCGGTAAGATGGATGTTGATCTCCGAGGCCACTGTCTCCCTTTGCTATACAATTAGGGAAGACTAAATGGCTCCTTTAAGGTTTTTTGAATGAAAAATGAATGTTATGGTGTCTTACTGTAAATGAAAGGCTAGGCCTCTCAGAAGCCACTGAAGATGACCAGGTACGTTCTGGGGGGAGGAAAGGGAAAGAATTAATAAAAAAGAAGTTTGACATTTACCTTGCATTGGTGAAATTAGTTACATAAATTGTTTATGAAGTGAATCATTTGTGCATACACATATAATCCACTGACGTGCACTGTGTGTGTGTTGATAGATAGATAGATAGATAGATAGATAGATAGATAGATAGATATGTAAGAAAATATCATTACACATGAGTGTATTGTGTTATTTTGTTCGCTGATGCTGTATCGATTCCCAAAAATGCAAACTCGATATAAAAAACTAAAATTTATACAAGATTTACAGGAGTTGTTTAGTTTTGAGCTCATATCCTGACCACTAGATGCAGTAGCAGTCTTCTTATCTCTGCTCTTAAACAGCAACAGGAAGTACTAGCATAAGGGCAGATCCTACTGTGTTCAGGTTAAATAAATGGCGGTGTGTTTTTTATGACAGCATTCCTAAAATGATATCCTATTCCTAAAAAAATGTTAAATAAAAAAGATCCCAACATATTGTCTTGCTTACAGTATCGCACTGTATCACAGCATGTTGAATTGTCACTCACTGCATCGTGATATATATCGTATCAGATTCTTGCCGATACACAGCCCTAGTACAATAGGTCAGGGTGGAAGAATATCATCAAGCTGAATGTCTGTCACAGATGAGACACCCAAAAAACACAAAGCAAGGGACTTTTAATTCAATTTGTGCTCTTGTTGGTGCTTGCTGAAGAATTAGGTGTTAGATGTTTAAATGCAGGCAGTTCAGAGTTCAGAGACCCAGGTGAATTCATTCCACCGCTTGGATCCACACACAGAGAAAAAAATTCTACATCAATGACCTCAATTCAAATATGCTTTCTAAATTTACACTGTATTGTGATGTTTTTCCATTCACCAGGGCCTGAATTAAAATGCTGTAAAAGAAGCGTTAAGAGGACGAGGACGTCTTTAAGAGGGTGTGATTTGGAGAATTTGTTTGACAACATTTGAATGCCTGGACTGCTTTATAGGTACTGGTTCGCTGCCTAGATGCTTAAATTCTCTCTTTTGCTTTTTTCTTTCACCTCTCACACACTAAAACACTTTCAATCTCCTACTCACACACACACAACATTTGAGTTTCATCTCTCTGCCTCACTGACACTCTTTAATGCATATATATATGTATTGCGTAATATATATATTACACATACATACTGTATATATATTTATAAAAATAGCACCAAGACAATGAGTCATGTCTGCATATCTCACAGACACAATGAGCAATAGAGAGGATCTTTTATAAAACATTCAAGATTTAATCAGTCTATGGCTTTTGTTTACACCATTCTAGAGACACAAATAGCTCTTTGACACACACTCCAGCCTGTTAACTTTCAAATCATTTCAAATTAGTCATATCCTTCTCTGAGCAAACAGGCAATCGTTAACAAGCATACAGTTATCGATGTTCTATGCTGAGGCGAGAGACTGCAGAGCAGTAGGATTGTTCTCTGGATACGTTTTCTTTAGTTTTTTGCTGAAGCGCTTCTCCAATGATGCTTGATGGTGGTAAAAACAACAACAGTGCAAAGAGCAGGTGGTTGCTCCTTGATGTGAAGAATGTGCTAACACTACCACCTAGTGTGTATGATAAGTTACACAACAATTAATTATATTATACAGTATATCAGTTTTTCCTGCACTATACAACCAATGTTGAGTTTTTCTTTATATAGGCCAGTTGGTATGTTATTCCTTCTTGTCCTTGATTATCTGTATAAATTATTATTTGTATGAATGGTATATGCATGTTCTCCCTGTGCTTGCTTCACCGTCTTTCCCTTGTTTTCCTTGGCTACTCCGGTTTCCTCCCGCCTCCAAACGCATGTGACTGGGCATAGGTGAATTATCTATTCTAAATTGTCCATAGGAGTGAATGTGTGTGTGAATGGTTGTCTGTCTCTAAGTGTTAGTCCTGTGATTAACTGCTGATTGTACAGGATGTGCCTCGCTTCGCACCCTAAGTTAGCTGGGATAGACTCCAGCGCCCCCATGACCCTGAACAGGATAAGTGCTAGATAATGAATGACTGAATGAATGAATGTATGAAATTGTATAATAATGCAGCTTGTACATTTCCTATCTGGGATAAATAGATTAACAAATAAATGTATGGTATGGAAATAATAACTCGATTTCACATCAGTAAGAATGTAACAAATTCGGAAATATTGCATGAAATCATTCCTATAATTGACGATAAGCTATAAAACAGCTATACAGAGTACGTTATACACTATCTGACAACTTTATTAAGAACACCTGAAATATTTTCACTGTAGTCAAACATCATAAAGTGGGCTAAAACGCCAGCTTTGACAAGTAAAACCTTGAGCGTACACACACACACACACACACACACACACACACACACACACACACACACACACACACACACACACACACAGAAATATACCTGGTGTTCTAAATGTTTTTTTGTCCTGCACTGGAGAGGTACTGCTCCTCTCTGGTCTCTTTTCCAAGCAATAGTTGGATGAATGCACATTTTTGTGTCTTAGCACCCAACTCGGGCTCCGGGATCTATAAGGAAACCGAAGATTGGAGGCTCTCTGGAACCTGTGGAGTCGGACGCTAAAACCAGGCCGCCGGTAAAAGTAGTCCTCTCTGGGTCTGTAATAGAAGCTGCAGGAGGAGAGATACATATATGCGAAGGCATATTATTAAATAATTCCATTGAAATTTGGTATATAGGTATAGTATAATTTTCCCATTCCCATCCTTTGTAAAGAAAAAATCTGTTTTATTTTATTTTATTTTCAATATCTTATTAGTTTTTTAAATGATTATCATTTCAATCACATGCTCAAATATAATTTAGAAATTTAAAATATACAGAAAAGAATATTATTTGCCATTTCTTACCTTTCTTATAAACTACTCTTTTTCTGAAAAACCCATAGGCACCATGTCACAGTCGCGGCATACAGGATGCGTTCACTTTGTAATGTACCGGCAATCCCAAAAGCCAGCCCGGGGTCCTCACACACTCACTAAATCACACTGATCACAATCAGCCTACACAGGCATCGGAGCAGTACTTTCACAACGATGGCAGCAAGAACAGCAAAGCTGACACCCTTTCTAGGCTTCTAGGTAGGGCCCTATTCTAGGGTTCCCTGGCCCAGGTGAATACAGAACCGATACTAAACCGAGCCCAAGTAGTAGCGCCGATACAGTGGGAGATCGTTGACCAGATTCAGCAGTATAACACCAAGCACCCTCCACCCCCAACATGCCCTCCCAACTGCACCTATGTACCTCGCAAGTTTTGGGAGACAGTGCTACAGCTCGTACACTCTTTACCTATGGTCAGGCACCCAGGGGTCGCCAGCACCATCAGGAGCCTCCAGAGAAGGTTTTGGTGGGAGAAATTGCGACAAGAAACCACTAGGTTCGTAAACAACTGCGAACGCCACAGCCAAGTCCAGCCACGAACGGCTCGCAGGCATGCTCCACCCACTGCCCACCCCCAATTGCCCATTGCCCCATATAGTTCTAGATTTCATCACTGATATTCCCCAGTCGCAGGGAAAAATGGTAATCCTTACAATCATCGACCGATTCACGAAAGGATGCCGGTTCGTTCCCCTCCCAAACCTACCCACCGCCTTGGAGACTGTGGAACAGCTACTACACCAACTCTTCCAGGTGTATGGATTACCCTGCAGAGATAATCTCGTGCCGGGGGTCCCAATTCACATCCAAAATATAAACCAGTCTGTTTAAGAAGTTGGGGGTGAGGGTGAATCTAACCTCAGGGTATCACCCTCAGTCCAACGGGCAAGTGGAACAACAAAACCAAGAGATCACCAAATTTCTCTGCTTGTACTGCTGCCAGCACCAGTCCGACTGGGCACGATTCTTACCATGGGCAGGGTAAGGTCAAAACTCGCTAAAGAAGGAGTCGACACAACTAACACCCTTCCAATGCATACTGGGCTACGAACCCCCACTACTTCCCTGGCGTGAAGGGCCATCCCATGTACCAGCCGTGGATCACTGCCGTGAGACATAGGAAAATGCACACCGCCAGCTCCGGCAGACAACGGAGAGAACCCACAAACAGGTGAACAAGCATCGATGCCCTGGACCTACGTATACCCAGGGTCAGTGGGTGTGGCTGTCCACAAAGGACATCCGCTTCCGACATGCATGACAAAAGCTCACGCCTTGCTTTATAGGACCATTCCAGGTGGTCAAGCAGGTAAACCCGGTATCTTACAGACTGTGCCTACGTAGCCACTACCAAATCGCATCAATCTTCTATACCTTGCTCCTAAAACCAGCAAAGAAACCCAGAACTACACATGAACCCAAGACACAGGCACCACCCCTGGCAACGCAGACCCAAGTATACAAGGTAAAAACCATCCTCGACTCAAGAAGGAGAGGCAACACACTACAGTACTCATAGACTGGGAGGGGTACGGTCCTGAGGAATGGTCCTGGGAGACCGCTGCCAACATTATAGATCCCACGCTCACCACAAAGATTCATCAGGCGCATCCCGAGAGACCGGGACCCCAGGGCCGCGGGAGACCCTGTAAGCCGGCACGTACTCATGCCAGGAGTTGTTCGCGCGGGGGGGCTCAATCACAGTCATGGCACTCAGGACGCGCTCAATGGGTAATGTACTGGCAATCCCAACAGCCAGCCCGGGGTCCTCACACACTCACTCAATCACACCTGATCACAATCAATCAGCCTACACATACTTAAGCCCCTTCCTCACAACCCAACATTGTTGAACATTGTCTTTGACTGGGGTGTGTGTGTAATTTCAGACGCCATAATCTCCGCTCTGCACAAAGAGTCTGCCTTTGATGCTGCCATCGCTACGCTGTGCCTTCCCATGCCACCGTGGTCGCATTTGTTACAAGGACTGTTGTTTGAGTTGCTCGTATAAGTCTGTGGACCTACCAATAAACCTGTGTTGCGTGCAAATGGATCATACCTCGTCGTGTTCTCCTTCAGCACGATCACACACCACTATAATCAACATCCTTGGACATGTGTGTGCAAATATCTGAGTCCTGGCATCAAAGAACACCAAAATATTTATCTCACTGTCTAGGCTGGGATATACTGTTTTTGCTGAGGAAAACTAAATAAGGATTATTGTTAGACGTTATTTTTCATTGTAATGTATTTTGAAATTTTGTACAATTGCCGTTTATTTCAACCCATTTATCTTACATGGGATTTCCTCCATAGAAGCTATGTTTCTTTTTCATGAGCAATTGTAACTGAAGAAGCCACCATGGCCTTCCAGATGCTCCTTATAGATGTGTTGATATCCATCTCTATAACTGTTTCAGTTGAGAAAATTCTAAAACAGGATTACATCAAAGGGTCATTCATCATTTATCTTTGATAGTATTTTTGAGATTAACTATTCAGTGAAGTATTTTAATATACTTGCATATATATCATCATAAATGATGAACTCTAAATACTGCCAGCCTCTTAAATGCTACTGACTTCATGACCTTCATGAATACTCTGTTTACACTGGAATTTCAGTAAGAAACTTATTTAGCCAAATAAAAACATGATCACTGTTTTAATGAAGAGAATGTTCCTATGCCAACGCCGCAACACCAAGGTAAAGGAGCAGCATGATGACGAGAGGCAAGGCTGCGCACCCCCGCAGGGCTCGCCTGAGTCACAGCCACACCTCGACAAGGAGGTGATCGCGCCGAACTACATGGACAGCGAGGATGCAATTGAGCGGCTGGTGCGGCTCAAGCAAGGTGAGCACAGAGTGGAGGACTACGTGGCTGAGTTCAGCCAAATTGTTAAAGATGGTCGGAGCCTCTCCTCTCTGAACTGGCCGTATGACGCAGCTTTCTGGGCTTCCGTGACCTGGTGCAGGAAGTCGTGCAAGTTGGCGGTATGCGTGCCACCCCCAACTCTGCTCCAGAGCCCATGCCACCTGCTCCAAAGCCCCTGTCACCTGCTCCAGAGCTCATGCCACAGGCTCCAGAGACTAGTACTGGCCCCAAACTCACTTCTGAGACTAGTATCAGGCCGAACTCACTCCTGAGACTAGATACGGCCCCGAACTCACTCCTGAGATTATTATCGGCCCCGAACTCAATCCTGAGACTATTATTGGCCCCGAACTCACTGCTGAGACTAGTATTAGCCCCGAACTCATTAATGAGACTAGTCTCAGCCCCAAACTTGCGCCTGTGCCCAGTATCGACCCGACCTCGCGCCAGTAACCAGTATCGGCTAACCCGCTCACGAGCCCTGTCTCAACACAAAACCCCCTCCTGAGTCCAGTATCGACCCAGCGCTCCGTCCTGAGTCCAGTATCGACCTTGAACTCGCACTAGTGCCCAGTATCGGCCCCAAACCCACTCCAGAGCGCTGTATTTGCCCCAAGTCCGATAGCAGTAGAGAGGGAGGTCCAAACCCCACCCCCCCCCACCAAAGGCCAAGGAAACCGAAGTGCAGCTACCGCTCTACCACGGACGTAGTTCCTTCTCCGAGCCCAGCCGCAGACGTCGTTCCGTCCCTCAGCTCGGCTGAGGACATCGTCTGCCCACTCGGCGGAGGACGTCGCTCAGTCGGCTCACTCGTCAACGGACGTCGCTCGTTCCTCGCTTCCCCCCTCTGGCCTCACCATCACCATCGCTCCCCCCTCTGGCTTCGTTGGCGCCTCCACGGTCCACATGGCCCGGGCCCACCGCACCTGCCCCATCTCCGGTGGACCACCGGTTCGGCTCGGCAACCAGGGGCCCTACCATAGTCTTGGCCCACCGGAGGTAAGCAGCAGCAGCGGGTCTGGAAGCCATGCCTAGTGGGGGGAAGCTCTGTCACACTAGAAGACTGTGGCCAGGTCGGCCACCAGAGGTCGGCATAGAGAAGCAATGGAGGGGTGTTAATTGTCTGTGTGTTGTGCACATTTTCACGCAGTGTTTGCATTCACTCACACACATACGCATACAGACACACTCCCACACACAGCTGCTACACATCTGAACTGCAATTAGGACACAGACTTTAAATACCATGCGCAGAAGCAGATCTGTGTCTGACATTATAATCCGCGTGTGATTGCATGATTTAGCTCCAAGTGCACGTGCTTGAGTTGGAGACAGTGTTTATTTGTTTTGCTTCTTTAAATAAAGTATAATGTCCATTGACATTTGCCTCATACCGGCTTTGTTACTGCTACAACACTCACCGCTGCTTGGCGTACTACTCTACGCTTGATATTTGTACAGAGACATGCATTGTATTTTTAACATATTTAAATCTTGTTTGGTGCTTTGCAATTTTATTTCAATGTAAATTACAATCTAGATTTGAAACAAACCAACCTCAGATTATAAAACATAAAATGACTTGCTGTAACGTGCGGCATACGGCTCGCGATGAAGCCCGGTTCAGAAGGGATAGACCTAGGTGCAGGCTGTGTTGAACAAGCTTTTTATTGTAGCGTGACACAAACCGAGACATCAAACGTTACTCCAGCTCGAGCCAAGCTGGATAATTCAATGAACTGCACTGAGTTAGTCTCAGTGCGTTCCCTATATACTATTCGCTGATCAGCTCTTAACACTAATCAGCTGCACCTAGTTAAACTGAGGTCCTCGAATTAAACCAAACTTAAACGTGCATACAAGGCAAAACCGTGGTAATCAGTGTGTGAATGTGTGCGTGTGAACAGAGGAGCATATTAGACCAACCATAAACACAAAAGCACCGTAAACGTACATGCTCTCCATGACACTTGCTCTTCAGATCGTAACCAATGTACTGGAAAAAAAACAGATAATTGAAAGACAAAGCTTATCATAGTGTGGTCCTAATACGCTCAAAATGTCCTCCTCCACTGAGATAATTTGCATTTTATTTTATTATAATAATAAATATACAATAATATATAATAATGTGTAATAAAATGTTATTATGGATAAGCATTATCGATGTATAATATACAACACAATTATGTTTTATTTATTATAAATATATTAATAATATACATTAATTATTATTAGTAGAAGAGTTATATTATAGTATTGGATTATTGTTTAATAAGGAAAAGTACACATAAAATCTTATGAACATATAGAATAATATGATTGTGCATATTTGTGTTTGGCCACTGTTTAATATACTTTGTAATTGTTTTGAATTGCATGTTTGTTTATTTAAAGTATAAGTCTCAGTGGCGTGGGAATGCAAATGAATGGGTTTGCAAGCATTTGGTATTCTGTATCTCGGCAGAGCTCTTCAACTGGATAGAACTGATAGCGACATCATGACTCCTTCTTGTGACATTGATGTGAGCCTTATTTGCTTGTAGCCAAAACAACTTAAATGTGCTGGATGTACAGAGTAAAGCAGTTAAGGTTGCAGGGCAAGCACATGTGAACGTAGCGCTGATCTGGTGTTTAATATTTTAAAATCAAACTTTACAACCATTTTGTAGTATATCTGTAGTACTTTTTATATAATTCTGATGTTAAAATGTGGAGTTCGTAGCTCCAGGAACACCTCACTTGCCACTTATAAGCTCTGATTCAATTATATAGCTATCATAACAATGTGGCTCCTGTCAACGTTATTCGGATCCTTACTTATCATATTAAATATCAAGTAAGAAAAATGACCCAGTACCAAATATAATACACCACTTGTCAGGTGCCATTGTAACAAGATGATTAATGCTGTGTACAATAGCTCTAAAAATCATAAAGCCTCTATAGGAAAGGTGTCAAATATTCAGAAGAGCTGGAAAAAGCAATCAATATGCAGGATCCTGAAGGTCCAAAAATCCTGAAGGATTTTATTAAAGAACTGTGGATAGTATGTCTGCAACAAAACTTTCATAAATCACTATCCCAAAATATACAAACAGTTGTTCAGTAATGATCCACAGTATTAAGAATCAAGGGAATGTAAACGGCTTTTTTTGTGTGAATGTATTTACTATTTTGTCTGATGGGTTATATATAAACATATGTTATGTAAAATAGCTTATTCAGGGCAGAATTACATTTTAACAAAACATGCAATTTATTGTAACGTGCCAGGACTTTTGGACGCTATGAGTTTGTGTGTTTCACTGTCACTGTTCACTTGCCACGTTTGCCTGTCTGGTCACACACGCGCCTAATCACGCTCACCTGTGTCTGGTTAAGTTAAGTAATCAAGTTTAGTTTAAATAGAGAGCGCTGGTTTAGACTGGCACGGTTCATTAATTGTTTCATGTCACTGTTTGAGAGTTTTGCTGAGTTGTGCACGTTAAAAATAAAGGACTATGTTCATGCAGCCTGCACCTGGATCGCGTGCATTTCTTGGATCCCGCATCGCCATCCAAACACAGCCATTCGGTTTAGGCGAGCCGATACATTTATAATATCTACTTTTATTTATTGTTAACAATTGCAATGATCTAAACTGTATCATATAACCCTTGACCCATACCCTTTCAATTTATGACTTCACCTCCAAGTTCTCCAGTGACACAATGCAAGCCCTAATATTAACCTGAAAATTAAAATACCTGCACATTTAAGCATGAGTAGAAACGCACAGAAATGGCTTTTATTTTCCTTGACTCAATATTGTTATTTCCTCATCTTACAATTTTGCATGAAAGGAAAAGGGTCTGGCTTGCTATTAACAGAAAAAAAAGAAAAAATACTTTTTTAACCTAAGACATAAATATGATAGTAATGTTCCAATTTCTATTGAAGGTTTACAAGATTTTCTAGGTTTCCAGTTTATTTAGTTGTGTGTCGCTGTGCTGTCAAAGCCATTGAGACATAAAAGTCATTATTGGTTCTTAAGACTAAAACGCAATTGGCTTATACTCCACTAACTTATATCAGGTACAAACATTAAGAAATCACCAAACCTGATTGAAACAAAATACAAGCAAGGCTAAAAGTACTGTACAAGTACAATTTCTGTTACAAACGATCTTTAAAGCAAGAACGCTATTTTGAATATGAATTGGCTTTCAGGAAGTACTTATATGACAAACTGGCTACTGTTGATAAATGTCCAGAAATCTGAAGTTTTATTGTATAAGATGATTTATAACTTTACTACAAGCCGTAATAAGCCATATTAAAAATATATGTTATGCAACAGTATGTATTAAAGTAATTGTATCATATAATAATGTCATCCATATCTACCATCAACCCAGGAGCCACTATAACACCTAGCTGGAAATCACATGGTTCCCTTAATTATTGATTGCACCAGTCACCTGTTTAACTTTCAGCTGTTCAATGTATTCTTTCTGAGATTTTGATAATTTCTTAGCATTATTTCTTTGTTTATTGTTACCTCTTTTTTTTATTATTGTTTTTACCTTTGGCTTTAACCCTACGTTTGTAAGATTGATCGCCTTTTTAATATTCTTTTAACGCAATCATTTCCTTTTTATAGTTGAGCGTGCTAATTAAATTTAAGCAAAAAGGCTTGCATATAATGGCTATAAAGTATACTATAAAATATTTGCTATAAAGTGTATGACCTACCGAGGATATTGGTATCTCCCACGGAAAAATGGACGTGTGAAGCGTGGAGGACTCCTCCCCACTCTGTTAGTAGATCGTTTCATATTCTAAAAAACAAAAAAAAAACATACTTTTATAGGAATAGTCAGCAAACAGTTCACCACGTGCTAATATGATGTTATACCTGAAAAAAATTCATATAACTAACCTATAATATGAACATTAAGGCCATAGCCTTGGATATGTTGTTAGAAAAAATAAAAAAAAAGTCAACAGGGTTGATGCATTACTATACCAAATCTAATCTGTTGCAATGACAGCAACTGTAACTTCTCCATATACAACAGCAATTTAACAAAAACTCATTTTGAATTAATTGAAGAAAGACACTTACTGATAAATAATTTATATTAGTTTAAACAGTTAATCAGTGTAACATCGCAGCACCGTTCACCGGAGTACTAGCTCTTCCGGGTCACCGATGACGTCACTTCCGATTGTAGTCATTCGCCGCGATGTTCCACTTCCGGGTCCCAGTGTATATAAACAGCGCGGGAACAACGCCAAGACACGAAGTATTGTTTTGCCAAAACATACCAAGCCTTGTTAATCATTGTTTGTTCTCTTCTACAGAAGGCACCCTGATACTCGTGCACTCCAAGACCTTTGCACCAAGGCGCTGCTATCCAGTGCCTGCTGCCACAGAAAGCCACGCTACTGCACCACTGCCACAGCTCCACCACAGACCAAGTATCACTGCTCTCACCCCCACTGCACCCCCACGGATTGCCTACTATTCTACTCATTGCTACTGTATGCTCCAACAGCAAATGCCACTGTGTTCACTGCCACTGTCTGTTCAATAAACACTATCTGCATTTGGATCCTCAATCTCACCTCGTGTTATTATACACGTTACAATCAGGCATTTCCTATATTACCAGAATATTTATTATTTATAATATTTATATATTTCTATATTATAGCAATTATAAACACTTCACAAATTCTTTGTTGTTATTTATTTTTTAAGTGTGGTACATAAGACAGAACATAAATCTTGTTTTCTTCCTAAGAAAATGCAATATTCTATCTTAAAGACTTTGCAACAGAAGTTACAGCATCACCTCTGAATGTTACAAAGGGCTGATAGAGCTAATCAAAAACTGCTGAATAAACATCTCTCTATTGAAATGTTAACCATATCTGTTCATGTGGATCATGTTCAACTTCCTTTGTAAGGTGTTAATACAGAAATAAAAACAAATAGAGTGAACACATTAATATAAATTATTACCTGTGATTTGCCTTTGCACTTACTTTGAAATAAAAATAAATGCAGAATTTTCTAAACCAATCAAATCAAACATTCAACAGTACGTCGGCATAAAACTTTACACTGTAGCTACAATCTGTTATACACCTACAGTAGATCTCCAATACATAGCTTACCATGCACTGGTTTTACGTTTGGATATCACTGTCACCTGTGTTAAGCAGTCAATATTTTAAATAGAATTATTCATTAATTATGAATGTTATAACTAGTTGCTGTATTGATCACACTTGGGGAAATGCCATGTTCTGTTTTGTGAATATACTTTGCTTTTTCTTCAAAGTACTGTGGGCTAGATTATATATAACACAGTCACTAGCAGAAGTGACAGAATGTCTCATGGAGATCTCTTTTTATGTATTAATATGCATTTGCCAAATGGTTTAGGTTTATATTACTTAGTACTTTGTAACGTATATATGCATAACCCAACACTTTCATTCTTCACTACGTTTTTTTATGTAGTTCATAAAATATGTTCCACTTAAAAACCCAAAAGCAGCTAATGGTTGAAATCTATACAGGTTTGACTCTAATTATTATGACTGAACATAAACAGTAAATGGTTAACAATTATATTAATATGATGGCACCATACTGTAACGTGCCAGATCTGTGGACTGGAGGCCCGCCTGAGGGCGCCACAACACTGTGTATGTCACTTCACTTTGCACGTATGTTCATCTGCACTCACACACCAATCACCACGTTCTGCACAAAATCACGCACACCTGTATCTGTTTTATAATCAAGGAGCACTACTTTAAATAGAGACATGCCGGTTCAATGTTTGTG
>JAOUQX010072784.1:0-14183 GCA_028566295.1 Liobagrus marginatus | reverse complement strand
GCACTCAAAATCTCACGATACATGGCCCCATTCATTCTGTCCTGTACACGGATCAGTCGTCCTGGTCCCTTTGCAGACAAACAGCAACAAAGCATGATGTCGCCACCCCCATGCTTCACAGTAGGTATGGTGTGGTCCTGGGATTTTTGCTCATCGTTCTTTTGATCATTTTGACCTCACGGGGTGAGATCTTGCGTGGAGCCCCAGATCGAGGGAGATTATCAGTGGTCTTGTATGTCCTCCATTTTCAAATTATTCTAATAATTATCTAATTATCACACCAAGTTGCTTGCCTATTGCAGATTCAGTCTTTCCAGCCTGGTGCAGGTCTACAATTTTGTTTCTGGTGTCCTTTGACAGCTCGTTGGTCTTCACCATAGTGGAGTTTGGAGTGTGACTGTTTGAGGTTGTGGACAGGTGTCTGTTATACTGATAACAAGTTCAAACAGGTGCCATTGATACAGGTAATGAGTGCAGGACAGAGGAGCCTCTTAAATAAGAAGGTACAGGTCTGTGAGAGCCAGAAATCTTATTGTTTGTAGGTGACCCAATACTTATTTTCCACCATAATTTGCAAAAAAAATTCTTTCCAAATCAACCAATGGTGATTGTCTGGATTTGTTTTCTCACTTTGTCTCTCATAGTTGAGGTCTACCTATGATGACAATTACAGGCGTCTATCATCTTTTTAAGTGTAAGAACTTGCACAATTGGGGGCTGGCACACACACACACACACGGTAGTTAGCCGCGAGCTGCTAGCCTTTCTTCCACTTTTCCTTTAAGACTTTTTAGCCTATGTAACTCTTCTCTCAGGTTCAGGAAGTTCTTTCCTCCCTCCACGGCGAGCACCTGGAGCTTCTGAAGAAGGAGCTGATCGAGATTAAGGAAATCTTCGAGCCGAGAGAGAAAGATGAGGAAGAGGAGGAGACTGGTTCAAGGGAAAACGGTGAACTTTATTCCCAAATTCGCTGTTTCAGCCCGCTCTGTGAGTCTGTGAGTCCTGGGATCAAATCGAATCACCAATCAAGACTGATGATAAGATTTTGATTAATCGTCTTATTTACCAGCCCTGCGTTCCAGTGTTACGGGAAATTTAGTGCTCCTTTGGAAAGGACACAGGAAGTAGACGACAATCATGTTTAAAAAAAAAAAAACCCACACAAAGTAACATTTTAGTATTTATCCCCCCTTGTATTCTCATTTTCAGATCGTATTTTTCCACATACACATAGAGAAATGTTTTTATTCCGTATATCTGGGCTCAAAGCAGCATAAATTAAAGGTATATTTAAGGTTACCTTTAAAATTATTTTAAGACACAGGGCAGGTCATAATCAGTGTGATTAATTAGTGATCAATTTGTTGTATGTGATGACGATGATGATTGGCTCCATTTCCGGTTTCATCCCGTTGATTGCTTTATCATGTCTGTGTCATCTAGGTTAGATATTTTTCCTACATATACGTTTTTGTGTGTGTGTGTACGCGTGTGTGCCGCAGATGGCGAGGAGTTTGTTGGTGTTCTCACCGAGCTGCTCTTTGAACTACATGTTGCTGCGACACCAGACAAACTGAACAAGGTACATTTTTACACACTGCCGTGTTTATTAATATTTACATCATTTATGAACTAATTTCACAGACACGGGTTTTGATCCGCGGTTTAAGCTGTTTGTGATTGCAGGCTCGAATGAAGGCCTACAATTGGATAAGAGAGACAGAGAACCTTGTTACCAAACCGGAGCAGGAGGTGGAGAAGGACCAGAGCTCTGAATCGCCCCCTACAGGACAGGACGATGCTGCCAAAACAGAGAAATGCACAGAGCAGAGCGAGGTGGACAAGGTTGAGGTGTGTCTGTGTGTTTGTGTGTGTGTGTGTGTCTGTGCCTGTGTGTGTGTCCTAATAGTTATAGAAGAAACAGTTGTTTTTGAAGTTTTTTTTTTACAAAAGTTTTACATTATTATAATCTGTTTTTCTCTTTAACTCTTCTGCGTGTCTATCTGTCTGTCTCACTCTCTTTATTATTTTTTATGTCCCCCTGTCCCCTTCTTTTTGTCTGTCTCCCACACTAACCCTAACCCCATCTCCACCCCCCACCCCCGCCCCCACATATTCTCTGCCTCCTTCTCTCGGCCTCTTGAACTTTCATTCTTTGGTTCTCTGTGTCACCTGTCTGTCTGTTCTCTCTCATGTCCTTCTCTCTTCCTGTATCTCTTTCTATCTGTGTTTGTTTCGGTCTTTCTCTCTTTTGCTCTTGTTTCGTGGGTTTCATCTCCCTCTCCTTCTCTTCTTTTTTTGTTTCTCTTTCTCGCTGTTACTCTGTCTGCCTGCTTGCTCTCTCTCTCTCTCCTTCTCTCTTTTTCTCTCTCTCCTTCTCTCTCTCTCTCTCTCTCTCTCCAGAGTGTGTATCAGCGGTCTATCGGCAGTCTAGCGGAGGTGACTGCTCGGAGCATAGAGCAGCTGCATAAAGTGGCTGAACTCATCCTACACGGTCAGGACGTAGAGAAACCAGCCAGCCAGCAGGCCAAGATACTTTCCAGGTGTGTGTCTGTGTGTGTGTACTGTTGTTATGTAACAGCTTTGCATATTTGTATTTCTCAACTCTGTGGTTTAATCTCACTTTGTGACCTTTGACCTTTTGCCTGTCAGGCTGACCTGCGCTATGTGTAAGGAGGTTGGGTGTCTGACGCACAGATTTACAGAGACACTCTTGGCTGTAGGGGTGGGTGAAGTACATCGCGCGCGCGCACACACAAATACACACAAACACTCAAAAAAGGAGGTTTATAGTTCACTGTCTATGCATTATTTCAATTCTCTGTCCATCTCTCTCTCTCTCTCTCTCTCTCTCTCAGAGTCGGAGAAAGGCAGAAGAGCTGAATCCTCTGGTGAACAGCGTGACACTTGAGGTAATGATGGCGCTCATGCTAATATTCTCAGAGGTAGCACTAGAGGGCAGCACCATGCCAGAGTTTGAACATGATCCCACTCTTATGAAGTCACTGAGACACAGTTCAGGTTTTTATTATAGACTTTTTTCTGAGACCTAATCGAGGGATGTAAAATGATCTGTTGATGAGTTTTGCGATCTTATTCCACATCTTACTTTTATTGGCCATTCGTGTTTTTTAACACGCATCCTAATCTCGGTTTAAAGCAGCGGCCAGTAAAGTTTAGTCCTGTGGAAATGAAAATAATTTAAATGTTTAGTTTCTTAAGAATATCCACTGCTCTGTGTGTGTGTGTGTTTTAGGGCTCAAACAGCATGACCTACATCCACAACGCATTCCAGCTTCAGCTCCCGGTTCTGCAGATCTCCCACATCCAGACCAGCAGAGCCACGGCTACAGCGGAACCAGAACCCGAACCAGAACCGGCTCCTACAGACTGACCTGCTAGCCTTGTGTGTGTGTGTGTGTGTGTGTGTGTGTGTGTGTGTGTGTGTGTGTTCTGTTTAGTTTTTTTTCTGCAACTGTCTACCCAAAAAAGTGCAATCGTTTGCAAGCCTGCGTACAAAACAGTTCCATGTAGACGTTCGGGATTAAATCAGTCAGAGTTAAATTCTAGAATGGATCAATTAATTGATTGAACAGATCTCGTACAGTATGAATGGTCGCTGTACAGACACCCGCAGACTAAACTGGCTGTAATGTGTTATTTTAATGTTTTTTTTTTAATATATATAATATGTCAGGGGTGCCGCTTAGCGAATAGCATGTTTGCGTTGCACCTTGCGGAGTGGGGGTTCGATTTCTGTCTCCATGTAATTCAGGTTTCCTCCCTTGGTATAAAGATTTGTTGTACCGTGTGTTGATCTGCAATTGTCCAGGTTGCCAACTCATCCCCCTTTTCCCCCCCCCCCCCGGGGTCCCCAAGACTTAGAATTTAATATTAATATTATGACGTAATAATGCATTAATGTGCTCGTTCTGATACGTCGGCGTTGATATAGTAAGGAGGTTTCTTATAACCGACGACTAAATGCAAATGTGTTATTTAACAAAGATGTACGCTCATCAAAGTGTTATTCATATTAGTGTTTTAGTTCTCTGACCTTTCCCGAAAGGGTCTCCAGCATCAGCGTGCAAGAGAAGTAACTTTGGGAGCATGCTGGAATAGGACAATAATCAACATCCGGCATGGAACAGTAACATTTACACACATCTGGAAGAAGGATTTAATCGAGCCGTGTAGAAATAAGAACTTATTCATTACGTTTGTACGTTACTGAATTACCAAAGAGTCGTGTTTCCATTTTGGCATTTCGTTGTCGTAGCGCACTGTACCGTATAATCATAAACAACATATTTATGTTTTAAAAGCTAACCAGCAAAGTAACATCGCACATGTTGTTGACTTGTTCCGTCATTTCCATTGCCAGATATTTCATGTGTTTGATTTATGATGTATTGTTTTTTTTTGTTCTTTTCCGGGAACTTTTCATTTGCTAATATAAGCAATGAATTGTTTAAAATAATTCACCCAAGTGCATTTCTCATGTTAACTTTGTTTTTGTTTAAAAAATATACTGCTAAGGCATTGTGCATTGTTATATAAGAAACCCTGAGAAAATTTCTATTTTAAATTCTAGCAACTTTGTTGTTGCCTTACTGAACATGATTTACATAGTCAATATTAATAAAATAAATGAACCACATATGAAACACGACATTTTTTTAACTACTTAATGTCCACTTTATTAGGAACACCGGTACATTCACCTATGAAATGCTGCTTACGGTCTTTTCTGATTCAACTCTTATAGATGGATTTTGTGTGAATTCCAGATCGAACATTTCTGAAATACTCAAGTCGCACGGAATATTTTATTTTATGTTTTGCTGCGACGTGATTGGTTGCTTATTATTATGCAGTTTCCTAATAAAGTGAGCGTTATTTGCATATGGTTTTAAAGCACGGACTAATTAATCCGTGTTTAACTACTTTATTAATGTTGAAACATTTTTAACATAAAAATGGTATATTTATTTAAACAAAAAAAAAAGGAAATTGCTTGAATAATTAAAACCTAATTAAAAAAAAATAATAAAACCAGTGGGAAAAAACAACTGTTGTAAATTAGTTTTAATTAATTTAGCTTAATTCTTGTCACTTTGTACATTTTGTGTAATTTTATTTTAATGTTTTATACTTTTATTATTGAGTACTATTAAATCTAGTTAAGTTTGATGGTATAAAAACCTTCATAGAAAAAATGTAATGAATATTACAGCAAGAAATTACTTTGAAAAGCATTTATTTATTAAATGTTAAAATAAATTTATTCAATTTAAAATTGCATACACATAAAAGCAATATGTAATATAATGTATGTATAACATTTTACCGATTATAAATACACCATTTTACACCTGTTTGCTAATTGCTAATGGATGCTAGTTATGAGTGAATTAGCAAACCGTTTCGCTAGCATTGTTGCTAGTTAGCATCCCTGTATAGGCTAAGTGATAAACTTAGCAACTGAGTTTGTGCTACACACTCGGAGTGTCGAGATTTGAGTCACATTTCAAGCGTAACATTCTGAAAGGATGGATTTTTATTTAAGAGGAGACGTTTTAGGTGCAGAAAAGGTGAGTTTATTACTGTTTAATAGCATCGTTTTAAGATCATTTTGATTTGCTTGTAGTTTTATACTCTTTCAGTGGAGTTAGCATCGGTTAGCATTGCGCTATCTGACTAGTGTTCTAGTTAGTTTCTTAGGTATGATATCAAAGTTAGCAGCAAGCTAATTTACACTGAAGACCATCAACAATTATAATAACGTGTAATGTGTAATAAAATAGTTTTAGACATTTTAGCCGGTGTTGCTAAATCATTAATGCATTTTTATTTATCATCACGTCACATTTTGTCCAAATCAGTTTGACATACAGAAAGTTCCAGCTCAGTATATGGATAGCCAACAAACAAATATAAAAGGTCATCGCTAACATCGATGATCATCATCATTAAATCATCATTTAACACAGTTAACGTTGTTATTTGGACGTTGTATAAACGTTGTTATCTGTTTATATCAGTTCCTGCTGGACCTTTTTGACTAATGGCAACTTTCCGAAGACGAGTGGATCCGATGGTGCAGGTAAGCTAGAACGGAACAAAAAGGGTTTCATTAAAACAGAGGTTTTTATGCTATTTTGGATCGAAAGCTGATGTATCTAGCTTAACGTGACCCACTGAAGCTCTCGGAATGTGTGTTTGCTGGTGTTAGCGGGACGTCCAGACACAACCCACCCTCTGCGAAGAAGAAAAAACACTCCTTTAAAACCAAAATATGTTTCCTTCCTTTATGTAAACTGTATTACTTTGATTATTGACATGTTTGGAGTTCTGAATATCATTGTTCTATAAACATTTAGCAATCGGTAACAAATTCAGGTGCGATTAGTTCCTGATGGGAAGCCTCACACCTTACTAACGTAATGGTTTACTCTTTTTTTTTTTCTTCCTTTATTAAAATAATTTCCTTTATTATAACATTTTATAAAAAGTTTTCAAACATTAGGATTGAAAGACCTGTGACCAGTCCTTTTTCTGTTACACCATCAGAACTCGCTTCTTCGTCATATTCATCCTCGTTTTCTCCCAGTGAAACATCTGAGATATTACACACACATGTACATGTGACAGCAAATAGATTCCAACCCTAACATAAATTGATGATGAGGTGTGATGTGTACGTAAAGGAATTTCATGCCGTACCCGTTGTTGACAGCTCAGGAATTGGAGACAGGCCTGGTAATGCAGATAGATCAGAAATGTAGGTCAGTAGATGTAACTTTCTGCAGCACACACACTCATACACATACAGATTACTATAGGTTTAAATGTGAAAGAGCACACAACCACAAGAGACCACAGTGCTCACACCTCGTTTGTAGGATTCTTGAAAGACATTAAGCAAACTTTTTGTGGAGACCAAAGAGACTCTTCTTTGATGAGATGTTACACGACCTGGAAGTAAGAATACTTTATTCATTTTTAATTACTGTATTCATTTTACAGAAACCCTAAAACTGTGAACTCTGCAATCCGGAGTAGATCCAAACAAGCCTAACCAGCACCAAGGCTCTGCCTAACCCAAACTAAGGCTCTGACTAACCCAAACTAGCACTATAACTAAACCAGACTAAGACAAACACACTGAAGAATGGGTTAGTCATTCACTAACCAAGACTTTGACCAACCTTAACTTTGAGCAATAATACTGAGCAAGACTTTGAGCAATGAGAACAGGTCTCGGAGACCAAGATCAAGATTCTACATTTAACATTCTTCATTACATTACAGCTGCCTCAGATGACTACATAAACGATCCGCAGCTAAGCACCAGCAGCCAATAAAATGTTTCGTACATGTCTATATATTTTGATATGTTATGTTTTGCAATTGGGAAAATGTTTCTATGGTGGGTGGAGCCACCGCGCATCCATAGTTACTCGCAGTAACAAACCTGACTAATGTAAAAATAAGAAACAAAATTGTGTAGAGATGATACAAATGGCATAAAATGAACAAAGAAATGATGATATATACAGTATAACAATAATGAAAGTAAATTATGATAAAATACTACTTAAAGATTTTTTCTAACATCATTTCACAGTACTGTACATATAGCCTACTCTACTTACGGCCAAATCGTGTTACGGTCTGTCGGAACCAATCGTGGTCGTAAGTCGACGACTACCTGTATATGAATTATTAATCACGCTCTGGTCTAATAGTCTTTTTAATGTATGGCTAAGATAACTAAGGCCCTAGAAAGTATTGATGATCTACGCTTTAAAGCCAGCATCAGAACAAATCCCTGTGTGTGTGTGTGTGTGTGTGTGTGTGTGTGTGTGTGTGTGTATGAAGGGGTTTTTAAAAGCTTTTTCTTACCTCCTGAGTAATCAGCTGGTGTCTTCTCCAGAAACAGTTCTAGATCTGTACACACGGACATTTTAAAGGTTTGGATAGAAACCATGTTCATGCTCACTATCCCCTTTACGCTCTAAAGTCCTCAAAAGTTCTGTGTATTTATTTATTCATACTGTTGGTTTTTCTTTTAGCTCAGAGATCCGTCACTGTCCCGAGGGGATAGAAGCGATAAATGATTGTTTATTTGCTGTGTCAGGATAAGACGCTGTCAAACTTGATTTATGCTGACTGCTATGTAGTGAATTTTTAAGGTAGCTCTGCAATTTCAGACTATGAGTTAGTAGCGGAACAGTTTTAGATGCAGGTGTGTTGGATACAGCCAAGTGTGTTGCAAGCAGCAGTTGTCCTCATATGCTTTTCTTTAGAACCACAAACTTCGGTACAATGACAATGCCCATGTGCACAAAGCAAAGTTTATGAAGACTTGGTTCGCCAATGTTGGGTCCTTCATTTGTTAGAAGCCACCAAATGAATCCCTACCGACACCAGAACAGATACACACTCACCTTCTATTCTTAACGCCGATACGTTATCAGGCAAATCCCCTAAAGCTGAATTAGAACAAAATGAGAGAATCATAGAACTGATGATGAATGAGCTACACGTACAAACTAAAGGTATCACAATGTGCATTTCTAGGTTCCTGGGCTGGCAACATCAACGGCTGTACTAGTTTATAGTTTTTTTTTCCTAGTAAAAATCAGTTACTGTACATAGTTCAAGCTTAATAACTAAAATGAGTTACTTAAAGGACAAAAGCTGTGCCGTTGATAAAACCACTCCAGCAATATTATAAAATACTGATCCCAGATCAATCTGGGACGTATTGAAATCACTTACATTTTACTCTGCGTTTAGAAAAGGTATTCGGCTGCTTGGCTGGAACTCGAACCGGTTTCATATTTCCTGGAGAAGGTGAAGTTTAACATCGTCTCACGGCTTTTGTAGGCTCAGGTTTAGCTTTATGTTGGCTGAGGTTTTTATACTTACCTTTGCAGCAGTGTTTGTTTTTAAAGACCTGATCCCTGACTCCCAGAATGACCAATACGATCACCATCAGCACCAGAACCAACCACACAATGGTCCTGACACTCCACCACTTCACTGAAAACGGAGCGGGATGAGAGGTCAGGAACAACAACACCGTCTCCTACAGTTTGTAAGTGATTATCGTAACAATTTAAAATTATGTAAAAAAAAAAAAAAAATGAGGGGAAAGAATGTGAGAATCATGTAATCATTTGGGAAAAATTGGAATGTAGATATAAATAGATCTGAACGTTAAGCACAGGAACGTGCGAAAAAAAAGAAATAAATCATAAACAAAAGAATTGTGCATATGTAAATGTTACACAATTTGCATAACTAAAGCACAAATCATGTGGGCGGGTAAAAAAAAAAGTGAAAATGTATATCATGAATCTTGCTGTCAACACAGATGTAGCATGTGATTATTGAAAATGTTCTCCATCATTTATTTATTCTGTAGTTGATATGAATATACCCTTGTTGCCATTACACTCATATTTCTCTCTAAGTTTCTCTCTCCAAATGACTCCGTCTGCCTAAAGAGACTCACGGCTGTGCAGCAGACCGACTCTTAGCAGATTAAAGGGTCGTACTGAGGCAATAAATTTATCAGCAGGGAGGGTGAAATATGAGGACGTCTGTGCCAGAATCGGTGGGCAGGATGAAATATAGCCTTGGCTAACCCTTTAGACTCGATTATGAGGAGAGTTGAGGATAGAGAGGTAGGCAGGGAAGGAGGAAGGCAGTAAAAGAAGACAGAAAGGGGTAAATTGATATTGAATGCGTGGGCCATTGTCTCATGGGAGTCTGCATCCTGAAATAGTTTAAAACTTAGCACTAAGGCAATCGAGTCATGAGTCAGTGCTAGGAAAATGCAGAAAGAAGGCTTCAGAGAATTCTCCAGGGTTGGAATGGATCCCAGGAACATTGGGAAGGTACAAGGTTGGAATACATTTAAGATGAGACGTTAGTCCATTCCAGTGCACCATGTGTTTTTCAAGTGGGATAAACCTAATAAACCCACCTTTGAAACAGGGACCCTGAACCCATGAGGCAGAAAACTACCAGGACACCATCATCCTTGGTGGTACCATCGTAGTACCATACACAAAATACCGACTACATCCCGTTTATGATTCTCTAGATTGGTGCCCCACAGTGAGGCAAGGCGTGCACTCTGTCCATGACTGGGACGCCATCCAGGAATAATTTGCGCTTGCTTGTAACTACATCCTCCAAAAAGCTCCAGCTCCTGTGCAGCCTGAGCAGCAGGTCAAAAAGATGCAAGAAGCAAAGCAGTGTTGTTGTTTTTTTTCGGTTTGGATCACAAAGTGATTTTTCAAGGCAGTTAATAGCTGAAAATGTAGGTGTTCCTGGAGTGCAGCTATAATTTTAATACAGTAAGCTAGTTTTAGTTTTAGCGAGTTAATATTGCAAATGTGAGGCACAATGTAGACCAGGGGTCACCAACATGGTGCCCGCGAGCACCAGGCAGCCCACAAGAACCATATGAGTCGCCCACGGGCCTGTTTTATGCATAACCTACCATAGCATCACTTACCAGTCAACTGCGTCTATTTCTTTCGTTGCTCTTCTTTTTTAAATCAGGCTTTAATGTAAATTTGAAAATATCATTACTTATAAAGATTTATAGAAATAAAGTGTTGCATATTACTATTTATCTGTTTCCTACTTTGTTCAATCATTGCTGATAATTATTGTGAGAAATCATTAACATGATCAGTGTGTTCACATATATGAATAACATTAATTATAAATAATAACAATAAGGTATATTATAAATATAATAATAAGGTAAATTGAGCAAATTTGTTATTACAGAAGTGAATACCAAACCGGTAGCTCTTCGCATTAATCGCTACCCAAGAAGTAGCTCTCAGTTTCTTAAAGGTTGGAGACCCCTGATGTAGACGTTGCAAAACAAAACAAAGATACCTCCATGTCAACCAATAAACCGCTGGTTCCTGATTGACAGATACATAAATAATGTATGGTAGAGAGAATCAAACAATTTTAGGTTTAAATCTTAAGACCCAATAGACAGTGTTTGATTTAGGGTTTCAGCAAACTTCACACAAAGAACTGTATTGATGTAGTAAACATCTTACATCTTCAAGTGGCGCTTTTAATACATAAGCAACTGGAGTTTCACCTGTTGTTGAAGACATGCCCTGGATGTCCTTGAAGCACACGAGACAGTGGGTGATGTTCGATTTGTGCGTGTGTTCCGAGCTGTTTCCGTTTTTTTCTTCAGTCGATCCCGCTGAGAAGATTCCTGGTGTTGAGGTGCTGGATCGCGCCGTCTCGTCCGTGCGTTGCTGCGGGGTCTTGTTCTGGACGCAGCAGCCGAACAACGTGATGTCGAGTTGTGTTTCGATGTAAATTCCGCTGTGGTTCACATGTCCGTTTACAGTCACGTTCTGCAGGAGATGAGGAGCTGTGATCTGTAGCGTTACAATCGCCTCCAGGTCCTTCTCTGGAACAGGACATGAAACAGTAACACTAACATTAACTGATCTTTACAGTCCTGCGGGTTAGGATTTCATATATATCCGTAATATGCATATTTATCTTCTCGGTAGTTCTGCGGCCTCGTTATATCCCATGTTTATCACCTGAAATCGAGGCCTCGTTGCGGAGACTCTGCAGGTCAGCATACGTCCCGCACACAAACCACTGAGTCACTGCTTCATCCTGAATAATCGAGTTTTGTGCTTCACATTGGGGCAGAGTGACGCCTGCATTGTCATAGACATGTCCGTCATAATGGCCACACCCACTGTTAGGGTCACAAGGGTTAAAAGGTGCGCAAAGGAACTGGACCTGCAACACTTTACAGACATTGAGTTAGATTGAGGGTTAGCGTGTTTACTGTAATGCTAGGTTGAGGGGTTTGAATGTTTGAATTGAGGGAATAAATGTTTAATAATATGTCTCTAAAATTAAAAAGAACAATGATTTAAGAGATTCTATTATTTTAACATACACATGCCCATATAAACATGCATTATTTTGAAACACACACACACACATGCATCTTACCTTCTGAAGGGAAGAACTCGGGTAAGCAAACGATAAAGGCTAGGAAGATAAGTACAGCGAGTTTAGCAATGGTTGCTTTCGACATTGGCTCAACCTGACGACGGACAGCACACACACACACCCACACACACACACACACACACACAAACAAACGACCCCAAACGTGAGCCGATGGTCAGTGTTTAAAATAAAAAGTTGTTATATCCATTGACTTAACACGTTCTTCCTCTTGTGCACGCAGACACGCGTCATGCACAAGTTAAGCAAACAATCCAACCGTCTTCACGCTTTACTTCCTGTCTTACTTTGTGTTGCAGTAGTAGTGTGTGTGAGTGGAAAGTGGAAAGAGAGACCGAAAGTGTTGCATCAGTATCGTGAGCTTATGAAGAAACCGGTGCAGAAAAGACCTGTGACAGGACGCGGTGACAGTGTTTCTATGTTCAGTGGCTATACTATTTAACAGGTCAGTGTGATGTTGCAGGTTTGGCGTTTGTGACCTCGGGTTTCTCTAACATGCTGTATTGATAAACAGGAAACCTAGGCCTAATAAGTATGTTTGTGTGTGTGCCCGGTCTAGTGGTAACACACGACCTGACCTACAAAAAAGTAATGTGCTCTATTAGTGTGAAATTTTTTGCCTTGCTATAGGCATTCATAAGCATTGTGCTGTTCTATGAGCATTCATAAGCCTTGTGCTGTTCTGTAAGCATTCATAAGCCTTTTGCTGTGCTATAAACATTTCTTCCCATCTCTTTTTTCATTTTGTTGATCTACTGATCTCATGTTATGTACTTACACATCCCACATCACCTACCAAATCCATGTCCCTACTGATCCAAACCTAACCGTCTCATCTAATTCTATCCACCCAACCAGCTGTGGTTTATATATGAGTTCTGATTGTGAAGCCAAATCAAAATTGTGATCATAATTTTGATGGATTTACTGAGAACTGTATAAGAACTGTTCTTATGCCACTCTCGTGCCTGTAGGTTTTTTATAAACCCAGGTTGGAGTCCTGCGCTATAGTAACTATAAACATGCACTATAAAAGCCTTCAGTTTGAGTTGCAGACCGTTTGCTTTCTCACTGCCTGAACCTGCAGCATAAAGCACATTTCCAATCCACACAGCAGCAGTTAAGTGCTCTCTGAAGGACGTCCCTGCTGTTCCATAGCTTGTTCTCGTTATCGCACTAAGCCAGGATTAGGTTCCTACAGGATTCCTCTGCGGTAGACGAGAGCCTGGAGGATGACGAACTCTTGTCGTTATTGTACAGAAGGGATGGAGCTGCCTGCTAGTGAATTCCGGCTTCACATAAAAAGTCAGTGTTTTTTTCCCCCAAAGCTTTACTAAACTGTACCGCAATATAGTCGCATGCATGCACGAATTACACGCCATGGATGCCACTGATGATGCACTATTTTAAGGACGCCAACAAAACGATGTCATAAAATGTTTCTCATAAATATTTCTGACCACATTTGCAGAAAATCTTTTTTTTGTTGTATGCAGGATGACAGGATTAAAAATAGTTTCTTTCTCATTTATTAATGAATATTAACCTGTTAATTAACAATGCAACCTGACGTCTACGTACGGGGACATAAAATGCAGGAAAATCCAAAGCTCAGGTCTTTTAGGAGGTTAAAAGTGATTTTTTTTTAAACTTTAGAGCTTGTGTTATCACAAAGTCACAAAAAGATTTATATATTAAAGCAATGTGCTAATACAATATATATCTCAAGGACACAAGAAGATCTATTAAAAAGATATAGTTGATGATGTAACTTTAACAGGTGTCTCAAAGCAAAGGTTTGTGGTCTTCGGTTACATTCCGAATCATCAGTGTATTTATTATATATGCTATTATCTCTCTATCTATACTTAATGTGTCCTGCAGAGGGAAGAGTGAGTGAGTGAGTGAGACAGGCTGGCTTGGTTGGCCTTTTTCACAGTGACCATCACACCTTAGTTATTACACCTATATGCATAAGTATATTACATTAGTCCATTCCTCCTTTAATCCTGCTTCGCTGGCCAGTGACAGCTCATTAACAAGCTCTTACATTTTAGTTTTATGCATTTATTAATCAAAGCTGCAATGCAGTCGATTAGAGCATGTGGCCAGATAAATAATATTTT
>JAOUQX010072773.1:0-14188 GCA_028566295.1 Liobagrus marginatus | reverse complement strand
GTCTTGGGACTCGGCACATCGCTTTGTCGCTGGATCTCTGACTTCCTTACGGACAGACCGCAAACAGTACGGGTGGGGAAAAAACATGTCACCTACACTTACTCTCATCACTGGAGCTCCCCAAGGCTGCGTTCTGAGTCCCCTGCTGTACACACTGTACACACACGACTGTCTGGCCCCTTCCAACACCACCACCACTGTCAGGTTTGCTGATGACACGGTTGAGACGGCCTACCTTAAGGAGATGAAAAGCCGGGAGACATAGTGCCAGGAAAACAATCTGGCACTATACAATTTTATGCAATCACAGCTTGGCTAATTATAGTAATGAACCACAATACGTGACCAGATGCAAGATGTTTTAAGATGTAGACGTCTATGATACCAAGGTCTTCAGTTTAGTACTGTAAGACTGCAAGGCAATTTTATGAAAGCAGAGGTAAACATCTTAAACGTATGCAATGTTGTGGTCCAATTTCGCTTAATCCCACAAGTTTGTTGCAAAAAAAAGCATCCAAATTATTTCAGTGAATTACTTTTTTTTTTTTTTTTTTTTTTTTTTAAAGAAAAGTTGCTGTGAAATCAGTCATTTAAAAACCGCAACAATCATAAAAAGAGACCATGAAATCCTGGAAGGTAGGAAGCTTGCGAGAAAATTGGCAGAGAATGATTATGAATTTAAATGATGTGGAAGTCTTCCATTTCAGATGTTTCTTAAGGGTTTGTAATAATTGACATATTGCAAATTCTGTCCAAAAAGTTCAAGAACACGTGGAAAACCTGGGGGGTTTTCCCTATTTAAATGAGAAATAAACAAAAGGTTTTTAACTTATGAAATATTTAAAACAAAGACATCAATGGTCCAGTATCTTCACATTTTTTAGATTAATTACAATACAGTAGACATTTTGATTAACAGTTTGTGACATTCATAATATTCAATGTTTCTATGTTCTCATTTAAACTTAAACGTTTGATATTGACCCCGTTAACGACTGTGTACAAAAGCTCTAAAATACATGAACGAATATATTTCTCTCAAGTTGCTGTCAATAATATAACTAGCCAGGAAATTGTTGTATTTAAGCCTAAGAGACTGATTGAAAGCAGTTTTACTAGTGCGCTCAGACTTTCGCAGCCGACTGTATTCAGTTACATTATAACTGCTCAAACGGGTGGCGTTAAATAAGCTAGCAAAACACTACCGTTAGCTAGCAAACTTTGGCTAAATAAAATATATGAAAGCTAAACAAACATCACAGAAAATTTGAGACTAGATAATACTATAGATTTGCGCTAATTTACCAGTTTCTTGGCAAGTCTTTGGAAAAGATAAATTCGGCTACTTACATTAGCATGCTGCACTGCAGCAAACTCTCCTTTTGTAGTTTAATGTGTGCGCGGAAAAAGGAGGAAATGAAACGTCAGGCAAAGGAGGCGGAGCCTCTTCAATTTCCACACGGCTCGAAGCATGCGTGTTTGTACTACTCTATATACGTATGTAAGGTAAATAATATACAACTATAAATGTAAACAGTTATAGTTAAGTTTAATGTTTAATTAAATCAAGAGATATGAAGCAAGATAGATATATGCTCATGTCCATAAATTGCACATAAGTTCCTTGTAACACAATTGCACTTGACTGCAGTAATAAAAGGGTAATTATTAAAAAGATAATCACTACCAGTACCAAACAAATCAAATGTCTATGTCTAGATTTGTGTGGGACAATGTGGGACATGTTACAGCAGTAAAACATAACCTGAAACTTATAAAATATAAATTAATTTGTATTCTGCTTTCTGGCCGTAAAAATATTTTGCCCTTTAGTCCCTTCCAAAACAAGCAGTTACACTACAATGGACACGGGCTACAGATTTTACCATAAGCTTTAAAAAGCAAGTTTGTTTGTTTGTGGAATCACCCGCGCCAAAGTTTGATTAAGAGCTGTCACAGCGACTTAGTTAGCGTATTTGCCCCTTTCTTTACCCCATTGGATGAAAGCCAGGATAAAAATGCCTGTGCTTGTGTGTGGTTGGATGCTACGTCTGACGAATCGCTGTTAAATATGAGTGGAACTAGGCCGCAAAACGAATTAATTAACGCATGGGTTTCCTTAATATGACAATTAAAACTACTGATACATACTGATAAAAACTACTAACGATGAAAATGTAGGACATCCGGTCCGATGTGCGTGACAGAGGGTCAACGATGGGATACAACGCAAAGCGGGACGGGTGCTCAACCTATTGCCCTTTGAGCCTGGTTTCTCCCAAGATTTCTTCCTAATAACTTCTCAGGGAGTTTTTCCTGCCATCACTGCCCTTTGGCTTGCTCACTGGCTTGCTCATGCATTTAAATTTTAAACCGCGCTCCATAAATTGCATTCAAAGCTGCTTTGCAACAATGTTCATGCTGAATTAAATTGTATGTTTCTTAATACATTAAAAATGAGGATAGATTCGTTATACTTATTTATTCCTATCTCAGAAATCAAATGGTTAATGTAATCCTGTATAAGTAGAACATTTGCTGATCTGATAGCATAATCCCCCAGTCATAGCAATCGTTGAAAAATAAATGTACTGTACTGTTTTTGTTTATCACACCTGAGATTTCATTTTTTAATAAAGCTTCTCACTGTGTATAATATACGGACTTGCTCTCGTGTCTGTAACAACAAACCGCACTATAGGGATTTGTAGACTAGCATCACGGCTAGCTGAGTTTGATTAGTTTGACATCGCTAATCTGCTTTGCCTCTCTGGAGTCTGCCTAATGGGATTACTTCACATTACAAAAACAATTGCAACAAATTATCAGTCCGATACCGTCCAACAGATAAGGAGATAGTGACCTGTGAAAGACTTGAACATGAATGTACATACATTCAGTCATTGTTTAGTGCAAATCCTGATCAGGGTCAATGGGGTGCTGGAGTCTATCCCAGCTAATTTAGGGCGTGAGGCGGGGTACACTCTGGACAATGGCCAATTAATCGCAGGGCAAACACTTAGAGACAGAGAACCATTCACACACACATTCACTCCTATGGACAATTTAGAGTAGCCAATTCACCTATGCACAATCGCTTGTATCTGGAGGCGGGAGGAAACCAAAGTACCCAGGAAAAACCTGCCCAAGCACCGGGAGAACTCTGTCACCGTGCCGCCAACCTGAATGTTGTAAAGATTAATTTATTTTCAGCTTCTTTGATCTGCGCAACCAATGCAACTGATTTTTAAATGAAACTTGTCCAGTTGTATGCAAATACCTTTTTTAATTGTCTTTAGTAACAAATCCTATTGAAAACAAATAACCATTGTTACAATTGTGCACGGAAGCATTGCCTTCTAACCTTCTTCTATTGTGCACGGAAACATTACCTTCTAACTACTTTGCATATTGCCATTAACAGATTGCAAAATGTCTGACCTAAAAATAACATTGACCTCAAATTATGGCAGATCTGGTGGCAAACACTAGGTGACAGGGAAAAAAGAGCAGCATATTGAATGTTCTGCGGATTGAGGTGAAGCAGTAACACTGTGAGTCACTACCCGTGTGTGATAAAAAGGTCACTGAGTGAGAAAACGATGCGAGACATGATCTAGCAAAGCTGCCACCTTCATTTCGTCTGAATATTGTCAGGAAACAAGTCAAAGCCCAAAGAGACATGGTGGATTGTTACATGTTTTTAGTACAGGGAATGTTTCGTCATACCCATTATTAAATAAAGCCGCATAAAATCAACAACTGTATCTGGAATAACTGAGCTACATGGCTGAGTCTTTTAGACATGAGGTACCCACTTCTCTTGGACTAGCCAAGCAAAAAGTTTAATTTATGGGGATACAAATTTGTATGATCACATGGGTATTACACTGGTATTATGACATAAGATTGTTTTATAGGGACATTTCACGAGTCCCCATAAGTAAAACAACTTTAAAACATAGTAAACAATGTTATACTTAAAAACTGCAGAATGTTTTGTGAAGTGTAGGTTTAGGGGTAGGGGGATAAAATGTACAGTTTGTACACTACAAAAGCTATTACAGTATAGAACGTCCTCACAAAGATAGCATGTGTGTGTGCATATGTGTGTGTGTGTGTGTGTGTGTGTGTGTGTGTGTGTGTGTGTGTGTGTGTGTGTGTGTGTGTGTGTGTGTGTTAGAGAGGGACAGAGCGAGAAAGATAGAGAAAGAGAGAGAGAAAGATCATGTTCATGAAAAAAACAACACTAAGTTTAACAGCCCAGTTTACTAACTGTTCCTAATTGATGTATATTTGGTATGAGCGTGTACAGTAGTGTTTAAAACACCTATTTAAACCCAGTAATTCATATTAGCTCAACAGAAAAATTTTAGATACTTCTTTCATGTTCAGAGCTGCATGTTAAGTTAGGCTAATTGATGACACTTTAGTCATCCAAAAAATAGCTTCATGTTGGCCTCCAGCACACCCATAGGCCAAGAGCGTCTGGTCAAAGAAGCAGTTTTTTGTTTCTTTTGTGCTGTGAACTGACCACTGTGGCAGGAGGGCATTAGAGACTTGTTAACGTGTTCCATTTCGTTTAAGTCAATTTTCTGATGGAATGTCACATGTTTATGGGTAGTAAATAGGGTCACATTAGGAACAGTGAGTACAGGCACATTGCTTTGTATGGCCTTATGTAGTGGCATCTGCAGACGAGAATTTTGGTGGCTTTATACAAAAGCAGATCTCAATTCATCATGCTGTTTCCTACATTGATGATTTAGGTGTATGAAAGTGTACCACACTTTCACACATCAATTAATCAACCGTTTTTAGATCTTGTCTAGAACTCCAGGAACATGAACTGAGTTCTGAACTGAGAGCTGAGATCAGACACCCTTAATCGTATCATTTAGCCACTCAGATCTCGGACAGGACCAAAAACCGTCATAAAAATCTAACATTTTAAAATGATTTACTAGTCATAATAAAAGTCATCCCAGGAAATATTTGATTAGTCATTCAAACTTATATTACATGTAATTCCCTTAACAAATTGTAATTTGTTGTTTCATCTGTTAAAATATAATTTCATTCATTATCCTATACAGGGCCACAGAGAGCCGTGGATCCACTAATATTAGACTCTGGAGACAAGGTGGGGAACCAATCAGCTAATCCAGATGCACACAATTTAAAGACCACAATCAGTCTACAATGTACTGTATGTCCTTGGAATTTCCTGATATCACTGAAGCACTGGGAGAACATGCAATCTCCACACGCATGGTGCACAGACAGGAATCAAACCCTCAGCCCTAAAGGTGAGAAAAATCATGCTAAATACTAAGCCCCACCAGTTAATCAAGAATCATTTTCTATGTTGGAGACTTTAAGAAGTTGTATATGACTGTCACGTCAACCAACAGATTATTCATTCATTGTGTAGCGCTTATCCTATTCAGGGTCGCGGGGCTGCTGGAGCCTGAGGCGGGTTACACCCTAGACAATGGCCAGTTAATCGCAGGGCTAGCACTTAGAGACAGACAACCCACACACTCACATTCACTCCTATGGACAATTTAGAGTAGCCAATTCATCTATGCCCAATCGCTTGTGTTTGGAGGCGGGAGGAAACTGCAGTACCCGGGGAAAACCTGCGCAAGCACGTAGAGAACATGCATGGGAGAACAGAAACACCCTGGCCGGGAATTGAACCCATGACTTTCTTCTAACCACTCTGCCACCATGCCGCCCCATCACATTATTATTTATTTATTTTTATTAAAAATTGTAGACTTTCTTTGGAGTGTTAAACATTCAGTCACCCCATTTCCCAGGTACAAGTACATAAATCAGATATAGTCTACATTTTAATAATGAAACAAAACAAACAAAAAAGCATATAACACATTTCATCAGGTCAGAACCTGCTGCACTATGCAAAGGCTAAAGACCAACCTTTGATTTTCTGCTCCATGCAACAGCCATTTTAAAAATAAAATAACAAATACAGCCATAAGATACACTTAATATTACTGGTGGCAAATAATAATGATTATTCTCATATTTCATACTGTTTGTACTGTTGACCTTAACGCACAACAGCAGTAATGAACAATAATGTTCAAAAAATGTATTTAACTGAAAATCATACAAACAGTAAACTTCAACAGTAAAAACTAATTTGTTTTGTAATATTAAACTTGAGTATTGCCCTGCAAAAATTGACTGAAATAGAATTTCTGTAACGTATATTCCCACATTATTACTGTTTTCCACCATATAATTAACAGTAAGTACTAAATGGCCATTTACAGTAACTGCAATCGAAACGATAGTCTCTGACACAGTATCAATACTGTATTGAAAAATCCTTTGGTTTTATACACCAGTGGTTCTCAAAGTGGCATCTGAGGACCCGCAGTGGTCTCTGAAAAAATGTATTAAGTGTATGTGATTTCCTTTTGTTTGTTTTAATTTGGTTAAATACATTTAATGGATGATAGTTATAGGATTAAATAGATTTATTTCAAAAAGCCCCAAAACAAGTAGGCTAAATAGTCATTTTAAGATGGACCTAATGTGTACCCTCAAAATAGAAGTAAATGATTCAATAAATTCACAAATATTATTTTACACATTTAAATAATGTTCAGGAAATATATCAGTGTTAAGGGGCTGTAGGGTTTACGGCACAGTTAATTTGGTCTCAGGCTACAAAACAATTGAGAACCCCTTATCTACATGGTGTTATGGTCTCCTTTAAATCATCCATAAATAAGTCATGTGCCCAGCACTGATCTGAGATTATCTAGTGGGTGGCTTGTTTTCAGTACAGCAGTAACACTGACAAGATTGTGTATGATGTACTTTAACCAGTGTATCAAGCTTAGCTGATTGGATAATATTTAGGAACACTGTCAGATTAACTAAAGTGTACTTATTAGGGCTGGTGTGAGTACAGGTTTCCACTTAAATGGAGTAAAGTCCAAACCTATTTTTAACTGTTTAATGTGTTGGTCTTGGCTTTAAAAATGCTGAGAGGTGACACACACTGACTCTTTTCAGATTGGATTAGACGTTTCTGGTCTAAGTGATCGATTAAAGATTATACCTGATCTTTTTTTCCTCTGCACAGTTTGTGTTCATGTTCTTCAGTAGAATCTTTGGTCAATTCTTCTCAGCTCTGTACATGTTTAGCTGTTTGAAAAAGAAATCCCAGTAACACTTCACACCTGTTTCACTTATAGCATCTTAATATAATAATATCAATAATAACTGCACTGCACCCTAACTGTGTAACAGCAGATAGACTGGAATACCTATAAAATAGCCTACACTATGTAATATATAAATAGCTAAAATATTTGTGGCTAGTGGGCGAAATAAGCCGACTGCTCAGCATATCTAAGAGTTAGAATTGATGAAGCAGAGGTAAACACAGGGAAATATCTTGATAAAGCTCATAAACGCCCACATCTTCAAAACTCACAAACAGGTCTAGCATGTAATTTTTAATGCATGCAAGATAAATCTACTGTACTAAAATGTACAGTAACTACAACAGCATAATTAAAGCGATTATCTACAATGCAATGAGCAATAATACTCAAATCAAGAACTGCCTGATTATAATAACCACAGACATAATTTAAGATGAGCTTGTCATTTAGAACGGCATGGACTTGCACCCAGGGTTAGACCTATAACACCAAACTCATACCAGAAGAACTATTCCACTATTCTTCTGCACAAGTAAAAATCATAATTAAACCGAATGTGCATTGTACATGCAAACACACCGAGCTGTGAAAATATGGACCTATGAAGCAGCCAATATAACCATTTTGCTCTTTTTAGCCATTCATATTAGTTTGCTTATATTTTAAATTGTTATTTCAAATGAACAACCACACCCTTCAATATATAGTTTTAAAAGTGATAAGCAATTATGTTTTTATATATGAAATTGTTGGGGGTGTTTAAAAAAAAAAGTCCTGCTAAGAATAAGTCTTAAAAATCACACACTGAATATTTTTACAGTTTACTAAACCGCTCACATTTCACACATTCACCAGGGTGTAATGTCGCGCAGGGTGTGACTGGCTTTTAAGGTTGTTTACACAGCCTGAGGGGTTGGAAAAAACACCCTTCTTATATCTACACCTGTGATCAATTCACAGGTACTCATTTCAAGGGCTGTTTTGCACTTCCTGTTTGCTGAACTACAGTATGAGACACACCATGAATAATTTATGTAATTTCTGTAACTTGTCATAGCATTCTACTATCTAATATTGTTTTAATATTTACAATTCTAAAAAATCTTCTTTTTACAAAGACTGTATTGTATGGGACTTACGGGACTAATAAGAAACTGCTACAAATATTTTTGCAGCAAGACAGCTGTGTCAATAGCATCTCATTTATTATAATCTGTTATGCTACAGTGTTGCTTTGTGTGACCACGGCGAGCTGAACGGCTTCGACCGTATCGTTATTTTAGGCTGATGAAGTGCAGGAGGTGCAAATGCAGAGCATAAATACATGATCCTTATATTTAGTGAGAGCACAATCACAGTGGTAGCATCAAACACCAAACAATGACTCACGCCGGTTACACGACGGCGTGACTATTTAATCCCACACATTAAGTGCACACAGGTGTGTCTAATTAGATGAAGTGAATGTGAACATGATTGTGAGTGTGTGTTGTGTGTGCAGCACAGTGACATGTGAAAATGTGACACAAACACACACACAGTTTGTAGCGCCCTCAGGCGGACGTCCAGGCCACAGTCCTAGGGCGTGACACTTTGTAGTTTTAATGTACAACACATTCGTTTATTCTGAAGGTAAACTAGACAGCACTATGCTCATTCATTCATTGTCTAGCGCTTATCCTGTTCAGGGTCACGGGGGCGCTGGAATCTATCCCAGCTAACTTAGGGCGTGAGGCGGGGTACACTCTGGACAATCGCCAGTTAATCTCAGGACTAACACTTAGAGACAGACAACCATTCACACACACATTTACTCTTATGGACAATTTAGCGTAGACAATTCACCTATGCCCAATCGCATGTTTGGAGGCGGGAGGAAACCCACTCAGGAGAGGGAGAACTTGGTACGGTCAACCTGAATGTTGTAAAGATTGATTTATTTTCATATTTTCTTCCCCGTGCAAGCACAGAACATGCAAACTCCACACAGGACCCTGGGCGGGAATCGATTCCATGACCTTCTTGCCACTGTGCCGCTCTAACACCATGCTCAGTTATGTCAATTATGTTTGCTACCTAGTCTAAATTCCTTCCTCAAATGTGTGCATGCAGCTCCATACCTTCTAGAAGTTTTTGCAAACTAAATGAAATAATTGCAAATTCACCAAATTCTTCTTTTGGATTTCTCTAAAACCTCTCTTTTTTTCTCTTTTTTTTTTTTTACCTTGTTTTAAACTTAAATTATGTGATTTATTCACCATACCAAGTTTTGTATGCTAGTTGTTACTATGGCATCAATAACGTGTTAGAACAAGTGCTTTAATACTAAAGCAATACTGTAAGCAGCTCTGTTAGTGTCTTTGCAATATTGGGAGTGAGGATTTATCTGTAATTCGTTCATTTCATATCTCCTATCAGAGTCATATCTGTCGGTCACTTTGATTCAACTCCTGAACCATTGTTCTAATCCAAGAGAGCTACATCTCAAGCTTTTGTTCCACAGGTAAGCAACATTTGTTTAAGGTGGATGTGTGTAATAGGCATGGGTAAAGATATAATGTATAGACAAAAGTACTATCATATTCATATGTGGTTTTGAACATCCTATTGCAGATATAATCTAATACGTACTCCTTTAATCACCTCCGCATATCTGGAAATGTTTTTTTTTTTTAGAAAAAAAAATTAAGAATTATTAATAAGACTTATTATTACTTACTTATATATATTACTTAATAAGAATTATTTTTGGGCTTTTTATGCCTTTAATCGATAGGACAGAGAGTGAAATGAAATGGTAGAGAGATTGGGGAAGGGATCAGGAAACGACCTCGGGCTGGATTTGAACCCTTGTTGCCCACAGCGCAAATGCACTGAGTGTATGTCGGCGCGAGCGTGCTACCGCTGTGCCACTCCGCCGACTGGAAATGCATTTCACTAGATTGTGGAGTGTGGTTGTGAGAATTTTGTATTCAGCCACAACAGTGTTAGCGAGCGCTAATGTTGGGTGAGAAGCGTGGTGTGCTGTCCAACTCATGAAGGTATTCAGAGTGGTTGAGGTCAGGGCTCTTTGTAGAACAACTGAGTTCCTTCACACCAACCATAACACACCATGTCTTCATAGAGCTTAGGGGCTTTGTGACCCATGGCATGCTAAAATAGTTTCTGGGCCTCAGTTGCACTGAAGGAATAATGTAATTCTACAATTATACGAAGACATTCTAGACCAATGATTCTCACCCGGTGGTCTCACCAGGTAGTAGGCCTACAGGTGTACCGTGTAAGGAGTGGTAGAATACCCACAAATTCATTTTTTTTTTTTTGCCAAATCTTGTTATTTTCTAATGATCTAATTGTTCTTAGGAATTGATATAACCAATAAGCACTCAAGTCATGATGCATTAGCTTGACCCAGTCTGCTACAGTGGCATAATAAATTAAGATCCGTGTACCTTTTGAATTTTTTGTTATTCTGTGTTCATAAGATCATATTTGGAAAAGTGGTCCTCAGAATGTTTTTAAACATCGGTGGGCCATAAGTTTCAAAAGGTTGAGAAAACCCTGTTCTAGACAACTGTTTGCTCCCAAATTTGTGACAACTATTACTTATGTTTATGTGCTAGTAAGGTGTTTTATAGGAAATATATTTGTGGCAGTTGAAAATATGAGAGATTTTAGAACTCCCAAAATGCTCAGATTTATAAGTCATCATGCTGGGATACGGCAACGGCATAAAATGTCATCTAGTCATTTCATTTTTGTAAAACGAGAGCTTTGTGACTAAGCTTTTGCCTTGTTTAATTTTCTCCGATAGTATGAATGACTGCTTTTAACTATAAACCTTGACATCGTAGCATTTCTGTGGTTGATTATACTTCATACAGGCAATGTCTACTCTTCCTCGTGTTACGTGATAGACTGTATTTCTGCAGTTTACAGACTGCACTGAACTATGCTTGCGTATTCCACCAGATGTTTTGCCTTTTATGCAGTGCTTGTACTACTCATCGTCAACTTGGCTTCTTATAGGAGTGAAATACCTATTTCAACTTGAACACTGCTAAATATTTTCGAGTTGCCCTGAGCCCAGCATATTTCCCCAAGCTGCTTCAAAGTGCTTTACTAAGTGTCAGTACTGCTGCGGTGAACACATACACATTTGCTTGGGTTTGTTCTTATGACCTCTAGAATAATGCGCACGCACACGCACACGCACACGCACACGCACACACACACACACACACACACAAACCTTTTGCATTTCAAGGTTCAACACTTCTTAAAGTTTCTTTTTTAACCTTTCTTTAGAGAAAAGGACTCACAAAGGAGAAACACCCATTCATAGTACTGCAAAGGCAGAATGACAAATGATTCACCCTTTCCTGCAAAACAGTCGAATACTTTCATTCTGGAGGAAGTGAACTAAAATGACCCTGGAAGTTCTTCAGTTAATCGTAAATAAGAAACTAACCATACCTGAATAAAACCTTAGTCTTAAAAGCCACCAATTAAATACAAATATAGCAATTTATTCAGAAGAAAATTGAACAGAAGTGTTCCTCTTTCTGTTGTCGGGAAGCCGACAGATGGATTCAAGTTTTTTTCTTGCAGCAAGCAAAAACATGAGGTTGACAAATAGTGTGCCAATGTGCAACCAGAAATAAATTGAAGAACACTGCATCAGTCAATCGTGAAGCAGGCTATGGTCAAAGCTCTAATCAACCCAGCCAGATTGCACCAACTGGGACCCATCAAAGGCACAATGCTGAACCTGGACCTTGCAAATTAATACCGGGAATCTGCCTTATATAGAGGAAGTGGTGTGAATCCAAACAGATAAATATAATTATTAATCAGGAGACTGTGACATGGATAGGAGCATGCCTGGAGGTCAGGTGATGAGGCCCGGGTATCATGGGCATTGTAGTCTGCAAGACACAGCTGTGACACCTGTAGCCTTCTGCATCATCTCATGAATACCAGCAAGGAAACAATACAGGCAGGATTTTTATTTATTTATTTTTATGAGCAAAATGTACTTTGCTTTTATTAAAGCTCTTAAATATTTTGCGATCTATAACTGAAATAATGATGAATTCATAAATAGACAATTGTGTTATATATGTTATGTATTACATTGCATGTGCAAGTGGCAATTTATAATACGTAATATGTTCCATTAATATTGTCCACCCTGCCTCTTTCTGTACTGAATATCCTACACAGAGTCGCAGGGATTCCTGCATCTTATATCAGGCGACTCAGCGCACAAGGGAACTAAACCCTTTGAAGGGCGCACACACACACACACACACACACACACACACACACACACACACGCACACTCTCTCTTGTATTCACACACTACACACAGATTCTGAGAAATGGATACAAGGCATTTCCTTTTGTCTTGTAGAGATGCCAATTAGAATACAATGTATGTCTTTAGACTGGGAATAAAATGCAGTGCCCAGATGAAACCCTTAAACTTCCACATACAGGGTTGGTGTTTGCAGAAGAAGCACATAATGATCCTATGTCCTGCGTCCATAAACATTTAAATGTTACCATCAAATGTTTCCATAGATTTATGGTGTTAGTTTGAACAAACTAAGACTAGCCATTAAACTAAATATTTAGCATCTTATAGAAGAAAACACAACTGCACAGTTAAAATCCAAACATCCCAAATGGAAGGTAAACTCAGAAGTCAGGCAATCACCAAACATAAAATCCCTAGCTATAGCAAAAAGACAGGTGAAGAAGAGCAAAAGCTACTGTCAAAAGGGAAAATAGAAATAATTACCGTAATTTAGGCTTGGTAAAGTCAGACACACTGAGTAACTTTACATAAAATAACTGTACGAAGACTCCTTCTAGTGGTTTTTGCTGTAAAATGGAGAGAATCTTTAAATGACTTTAGATTAAGATGTATAGACGTTGGGTGAGATTAAGATATTTTAAAGAGGTGATTGAAATGCGCTGAAGTACAAATTTTGCTATTGAAACACAAATGAAAACAGAACTTTTATTTCTTATAACTATAACTTTTTATAACGTTTCTTATGGTTTTCCCCATCAATGTTGTAAACAGTAGATTTCATGCACTGGCCACAAAAAAATGCAGGAAAAAATGATTTAATGTGAATAAATAGGAAAAGCTCTGGTTCACATTCTAGGTTAATTATGCCTTAAAGTGACATTTATTGAAATTATAACATTCTCATCACAATGGCAAATCTCTACAAATCAGTGACATGGTGTCAGGGAAAGCAAAGTCTCATCTGTCACTATTAAAATAAAAAAACTTAAAAAAAAATAAAAAAAAGAACATTGATCTGTGGTGACAAGGGGTAAAGCAGCCGGTAGCTCACCACAGGGGCTTATACGCTTCAAAAACTACGTTCACTACGTGCACTGTCCTCTTATATTTTGGTTTTGCTCTGACATTAAAAATGGAAAATTCAAAAGGAAGCTTAACATTTTTCGCAAAGCTGTACTTTCGAGTTAAACAGGTCTAAAATGCATTAATTTTAGGTACATTTATAAATATACATATGTATTGAATGTGTCTGTATGAGTTGCATTGTTGGGCAGTTATGCGCTACTTAGAAAAGCGAGAAACTAGAGAAAGTAACTAATCGGCTCTTAGCAATGTATCAACTCTTACTGTTGAGTCCAGTGTCAGTTAATGTACTTCTTCAGCTAAACACAAGAAGTTGCAATTTCTCCGTCCAACACCAACTGTAGGTGGTAACGTAACAACTCGTCGCTGGTTATATAGTGGAGACTATGCTAACTATAACGTTAATTCGTGAGTTGGTTGAAGAGGTTATTCTGGTGGTGGGGAAGGTATAGTAACTTAACTGTTATTGTAATTACTTTTGAAATAAAGTAATCAGTTCAAGTTCAAAGTTTATTTGTCACATGTACATCATACATAGTACAACATACAGTGAAATGCTTTGACGCCTGAC
>JAOUQX010072764.1:1321-14189 GCA_028566295.1 Liobagrus marginatus | reverse complement strand
ACCCCCCCCCCCCCATTTTGATATTAATATTTGGGTGTAGAAAGTCGACTTATACACCGGCATATACGGTAAATAAAATAATTTTTACTTCTATACTGTTCCCCACTGAAAACCTTCAACGATAGTCTGAAACTGCAGTCTCGAACTTCAGTGTCAGTCTATGATCTCGATAGTGCTCGTAAATTAATTCCTACAAATCTACATCTAGTGTCTTTCCCAGAAAAGTTGTATAACAGGAAAGAGAAAGAAATCAATCTGATGTTTAGCAAGGACACACAGATGTGATGGTCAGGGTGCACATACTTTTGGCTTTATAATGGATTATATCGACACATCTTACCATGCGGTGGAGGGATGGGTCCGTATGAGCGCAAAGGGAAAGGAGGTCTGTAAGATTCCATGTGGGGTGGCCTAAAAGGCGGTTCAGGTCCAAAAGACTGTCGAGGAGGAATCAGGGGTGAATGGCCGTTAGGGGGTCGCATCATCAGAGGAAGTGGTCCGTTAATCGGAGGAAATGGTCCACCCACCGGTCGGGGGCCATATGCCTTCGGAACAGGAGACTCCCTGATGGGAGATGGGAGAAATGATCCCTGTCGCTGGGACTTGGGGATCTAAAAAAAATTTAAATGAGTCAGGTTTTTTTTTTTTTTTTTTTTTTTTTTTTTTTTGAGTATACATCTTACAGACTATAGGTTTCAATAAACTACACTAAACAGATAATAATAACAACATCAGCCATGCATTTAATCTTCCCAGCAAATAAACACCATTGAGCCATGTTAGACATCCCACAGCCACTGTGATTACATCATACACCAGTGATTTGTTGGGTTAAAACAACCAAAAGCAAAGAATCCTTTTCAAATTTAAATTTCATTGAGGAAGTACAAGACACAGGGTGAATTCAGGTCGATTCGGGCAGTTTAAGGTCAATGGGGACAGGTTTCTTTTTACCTGATAAATGAAACATTATTAATTTATCATACATATAGCGCCAAATAAGATAAGAAAAGATTTAATGAGAATTTGGAGATCTCTATATCATTTAGAATAATTGGTGGCATGAATTAAGTAATCTACAAATAATGTTTTAAACATGTGACTAAGGAAGAAAGTGACGACTGAGTCCACCAAAAATCAGCAAACGTGTCATTACAAAATGATTTAAAATCCAAAAAATTTAGTCAGTGTTAACAAGCCATGCAGTTAGTCAACCCCGGGAGGATTACAATCGAGAGCTATCCTAATCTACCTTCATTCACCCGTTATTAAAGAGAAAAGCGTTTGGTGAGGAGGCGTCCACAAACTTGTTCCACAAAATCAGCAACTTTCTATTGGGAGCTTTTTAAAATCAGATTTAGCGGTGATTATTCACATCAACGCTCGGACACAGTACTCACTGCCTCTGTAGGATCAGCGGAGGCCTGCATTGTGACCTCAGCCTTTGCATCTATTGAAGGCATTTGCTATTTTTTTTTTTTTTTTTTTACATATGTAAACAGAGGAAGAGACATATACAGTGACTATGAAATTTATAGTGACTCTAGAAAAAAATACAGCACCGGTATTTATGTTGGACACTTACAGATCCATCCAGTGTGCAAGGGGATGAAGTGCGGGGGACAGACAGTTCTAAAGGAAAGGAAAAAAGATTTATAGTATTTTCTTTTTATATATGTACGAGAATATCCATATACGAGACAACGCACGTACCTGGTCGGAACGGCAGCGGCTGTCCGAGATCAGCAGAGCGTCTCGTCCCTGAAATAGTGGAGGTGTGAAACATAAATAACAAAACTACCCACGGTTTTTATGGATTTTTAATGATGCATCTTAAAAAAAAATATGATTGACTTCTCGAAAGAAACCAAAGCCCTTTTAAAGCAAAGCCAATAACCAAGTCAATCAAGACAAATAAAACAGAAAACACATCGGCCCCCAACAGTTCCTACGCTGTTTGATATAACTATCCTCATATTAATGTTAAAAGTCGGGTAATTATCGACGTACAACTTGATCAGCATACTAAATTAGTAAATAGATTTCAATGTCAGTTCCTAGACAGACAGATCTTCAGACTGATGGGAGAAGGTCTGAACAGCACAGCCGCTTTTATCGGCCAGAGGGGCCATCTGCCTGACATGTAAAGCAACCAATCACGTTCTTTTTCCCAGTGTTGTGCTTAAAGGCATCAAAACGTTCCTACAGAAACAGACAGAAGCATCCAGAAAATGTGCTGCTGGCCACTGATCCCTTTACATTGTCCAAACACACATCCTTTCCTCCAATTAGCACCTTGATGGCAGCAGCATTTTGTCGTTGCGTCAACGTTTCAAGGAACTAAAACAAACTTGCATACAATAGCTAAAAAGAAGAAAAATTGGAACAAGTGATGAAAAAGCGACTTACCGTAAGGTTCACCTCTTCGTCCCAGGGGACCGGACGGAGGGCGTCCGGGATCATCGATCATTAAAGGCGGAGACGGGGCGCCACCGCTAACGGGGGAAGGCCCGTACGAATCCCCTTTTTTTGTTTTTTTTCAAAATACAAAACAGTAAAATTTCATTTACTGAATATCTCAGCAGGTAAATAAGAACCAATTCAAAGTTCTTTTAAAAGCAAGACAATTTTTAAAGATTAATGCAAGTAAAAACAACGACAAGGAAAGAATGCGGGAGTTAAAAGCGGAGCTCACCTCTATGTAGAGGAGGCATGTGGCGGTCTGGCGGTCCCGATTTGTACAGTGCATGCTCCAAATCTGACATTTTGTCGCTACACTCTACAATCCTGAGACACAAAAACAACTTGTGAGATCGGACAGAACAAATGTCGATATTTTACAAGACAAGAGTAAGTCTCCTCACTTCTGACGCAAATTAGCGCATTCTCGCCTCTCTTCTACCAGAGTTCGCTCAGAAGCGCGGGCTTTCAACTGAAACACACAAAACAGAAGTTAAACTGTGCATTGGTGCAGTTTACAGGACCCTGTGTTACATATATATATATAAAAAAAAACATCCTCAGCCCAAACGCCTTACCCAGTTCTCATGGGCTTTCTTTTCCTGAACAGCAATCTGAAACCAGAAGAATCAGGTAAGAGAACATTCACAAGAACATGTGCTAGCAAAAACGCCTCTAACAGCTGACCTCGGCTTTAAGAGTTCTCTCGTTTTGCTGCATCTCCTCCTGCATGTCCTTAACCTTCTGCTTTAGGCGGCTCAGCTCCTCCTCGGCTTGTGAGGCGCGGCCGTCCACCTCGGACAGCTTGCTCTCCTTTTCGTGGCGCTCCAGCTCTTCCTGAGTCAACTTCCTATAACGTAAGCATTAGCGTCAAGCTTGATGTGGACAATATTCTGTAGGCATTTGAAAACACTATATGAGGATAATTATGCCCAAATGAACCTGAATTCATAATGAACTCTCATTTAAACATCTAAACAAGCAGCTAAGCAGATAATCTTACTATCTATAACGTTATGACCGTCATGTTACATTTAAGCCGCAAAACAAAAAAGTTAATTAAATTATTTATTTTGGTGGACTTTTTCCCCCAAACATTTTTTTGGTTGTTAAATAGTTCCCACACCATACGCCATTCCGTTTGGTCATCCAAACACCTACCACTACCATGCTGCACATTTTATATGCTGTTTTATATTCGGATTTTGATGCTTTTTCTAACTTTCTCTTAAATAGATTCCCAGATGTGTGGAGGTCCATATTTTTTTCCTTTTCTAAGATCTTGCCCAAGCTGCTCGGATTATCCAAGATTATCAAACGTACAAAGCACTTCCACCACAGATAGCCCCGGCCACTTAACTCCTCATTATGACAGCTCTCCAATCAGAGCTCCAGGGGAGCGCACTTTCTGGCTGAACCTGCGCTCTGACCCCAACCTTCAAATTCATAAACTGGAATATGATAAATACTGTATGTATGTGGTTGTGATAAATAAGATCTGAATTTGACATTTCTGCTATTTGTTAGATGCTCTTATACAGAGCGACTTACATTTAGGTCATATTTTCATACAACTGAGCAGTTGAAGGTTAAGGGCCTTGCTCAGGGGCCCACAAGTGGTGGCTTGGTGGTGCTGGGAATTGAACCCATGATTTTTGGATTAGCAGTCCAACACTAACCATTGAACTACCAATTCATAACTCTCAATATTCCCCAAATAAAGTGTTTAAATTAATGAACTATTCTATTCATCAATGAATTCATCTTTATTCATTATTCTATTTCTCCTCGTAAGTATGAGGGAGCGCGTTAGCTAAACCGAGACTAAAACTAACAGTACTAGCAAACATGAAGCTCGATAGACGGTACTCACTGGTGTAAGATATTTTCTTTCTCATGGTACAACTCGGTTGTAATTTCTAGTCTCTGCTGAAGGTTCTTGTACTGGTTCTCCAGATGAGTTCTCTCACTTTTCAGATTTGTTTGGTCATGGACCACCTTCTGAAATTTTTCTGTCAAAAAAAATTATTTTTTATTTTTTTTTAGACACAATCAACCTAGTAATCTTTAGCTGTTGAGAACTCAGGTTCCCGTGTAGGAGGTGTATCCAGTGCATACATAAAATTCCAGTAGATACCTTCAAGCTCCTGTCTGGCTTTCTGTTCAGCCATGTAGTTTTCAAACAGGCGGTTCCGCTCGTCCTCGATGACGGAAAGAGTCGCTTTGATCTGAAGGGGCGAAACACCCACAAGGATTCATTTTAAAATAGGCGTACTATGCAAGGCGTACTATATATGGCGTAATGATTTCTCCATGCTCTCACCCGTGAGACATCCATCATCTGCTTGAGGTGCAACTTTACTGGATCGACGTTCTTGTCTGAAAAGAAAGACAAAATGAAAATACAATTAAACAAAACTAATTTAGGATTTCCTTTAATGGAGAAAATCACCGAACATTCGCTTCACGGCTGAACATCTTACCGATCTTCACATCCGCATCGTTACAGGACTCGAGGCTCTTCAGTTCGGCGATGCATCCAGACAGAACCTACAGCAGAGGAAACAAGTGTGTGATCCTCCAACGTGACTTCGCTAAGTTATTAAATGAATGTTGCAAGAAAAAAAAAAAAATCTCACGTCAATTTCGTTTTCTTTGTGCACAAGTGTGTTCTCCAGCTCGGTCTGCGTTTTATGGAACACTTTGATTTCCTCGCTCAGCTTGTCATGCCTCTCCTGCCAGCCTTTGGTGTCTTTTAACAGCTGTGAGGGGACACGCGATCACAAAAGACTTTGTATATACGAGGAAAATACATTCGCGTGCGAGATAAAATCATAACGAGCGTTAATAAATAGAACTTACAGATTTCTTCTGCTCTTTCAAGGCAGTGTTGTCCTTTTCAAATGACAGAACCTGAGCTTTCAGGGCATCTTCTCGGAGTTTAGCTTCATCCATGAGCACCAGAATCTGAAAAATTGATTACATGAGATTTGATGAGAGAACAAAATGAAAGTAAACAATCGGGATTTATGATTATTAGGATGGAATTCACAAAATAACTGCTTTATTTGGTTTTTATAAATTGGACACTAACTTTTGAGCGCTCCTCGTCATACACTTTTATGGTTTTCTGATAATTCTCAATTCCTTGGTGCATTGTAGATATCTGCAGAAATAGTAAACAAATAAATTAATGAATACACTTTAGCGGCCTGAAATGAGATTTTCCAGAGGAAAGATGAAAATGTGAAGTCTACCTTCTCGTTCAGAGTTCTGTTCTCTTCTTTTGTCTTTGCAATTTTATCATATAACTGAGCGAAATTCACAGACAATTTCTCCTTCTCCGTGCTGAGATCTTGGTAATGTGTCTAAAGGACATAATGCCAAAGTGAAAATCCAATATAATCAGAGGATAACCAACAACCAACATTAAGATCAGAACCACAGGAATTGGGTAAAGACTCACCTTGAGGTCGTTAAACTCCTTCTGGAAAGAAGATTGAGACTCTTTTGAATTGTTCAGCTTTTCCTCATATTGCTCCATCTGAATAAATACAGAGAGACAAAGAGAGAGAAAGAAAGATTGCATGAGAGAGAGACATTACGTGAGAGGTAGAGAGAGAGAGAGACACAGAGGTGTCTAATCAGTACCAAACTCTTACTTAAAACAGACCTTTTAATAAGAGAGAGAGCGAGAGAGAGAGAGATAAAAACACTACCTCATGGTTCAGTTCAGTTATTCTGTTATGGACATCAGACTTCTCATTAATTAGCTGCTGAATTCGCTCTGCAAGCTGCTTTTCGGTCACTGGTAAACATAAAACATTGTTTTAAGACGCTGATGGATTCTGCAGTGTGGTGCAATGAGTAAGTTATGAAATACTTACAGAGGTACATCCTGCTTTTGACCTGAGGAGACAAAGCAGATTAGATTCAGAGCCGGATCTTCCCGGGTACTTCCTTACTGTTTGTTTATTTTAACACCTCTAACACATTATTTCTGGCTTTTTGGAATAAGATAACATTTAAAACACACAGGCACCAAAAGAGGTTGATTTTATAATACAGGCGGATTAAAGCGAGGAGAAAACTATATCGCTTTTTAAAACCTCAGAATCGCTGAGACTTTCACTTTAAATGAATTGAACCGCTTGTGATTAGTATTTTGGTACTTTATTCCTCATGCACGACGTGCACACAACTGGAGGAACCTCTACCAAGATCCTGCTCATATACAAAACATGTCTAGCACATACTTGGGAGGAAATCATGACGTGATTGTTTTGGATTCAGGACTTTGCGGTGATGACGAAATTTGATGAAAACATGCCACTCACTGTCTGTTTCTTGGTGCTGTTCGCACTAAAGCCGGGCTCACACTACGGGAGTTTTAGGCTGATTTTGCCCTCCCAAGAATCTGAGCGGAGGACCTCGAAGAGTCCGGATGGATTATCGGGTAACGTGGGGCGTTTACATTTAGAAACAGAGACCACGAAACCTGCAGCACGATAACTAAACAACTAATAATCCATGTTGTCCCCTTCGTCCCATCCATTTACTCGTCCACATTTGTTTCTTCTTCTGCTTTGTTGTTTTCTCTCCACAAAAAAGAAGCATTGATGCAGCAAGTTTTGTTTACATCCACTATTCCATGTCCCCTAGATGCACATGACACGGTGCTCCCTCTGGCAAAATAATCTAAGTAACGTCTTTCAGTGTGTGATGCACCTCAATTTTCAAATCTTGTAGTGCGTGTATGTTTAACTATGAGGGAAGAAAACATGCACAGATTTCGTTATGTGTATGATGCAACCGGATTTAATAATCAGTTAGGATTTTAAAACTCCTGTAGTGTTAGCCCGGCTTAACTGCACTATGTTATGACATATTTAATCTATTTATAGCAGCCAGGTTTGTTGTCTGCTCTGTGACTTTAGAGTCATGTTTCTATAGACATATTATGAAATATTAGTGGTGTAGAGCTCTGAGCAGGCAGAGCTCATGCAGTGTTTTTGCACTTTGCTCACAGCAAAAAAAAACAACAACAAACAACACACTTTTACCAGAAGGTGATGCAACCTTTATCTGAATCCTCCCCCCTACTTCTAATCATTAATTTTTTAAAAGGAAATATCTTACTGAAAGAACGGTTCTCCACATGAACACCAGCACTGTGAAGAGTCCCACCACAGCTGTAGCAACCACAGGTTTCCAGGGCAGCCCGTGGAACGTCGGACCAGGCTGCCATTCCTCAGGAAGAGCAGAAATCAGCTAGAAGACAGAAATCAGATCAGAGATCATTAATAACGCCTGAACAAAGAATTAAAAAACGCCATTAATTGTTGGCTTCTTTAACACTGGATTAAAATGGTGTTTGTTTTCTTGATCTATAGAATTGAACTTTAAGAACGTACGTATAAATCATCCTCACATCTGCTCACACTATTACAGAGAGAAATCCCTCATATTTTTGAATTGCTTTTTTTTGTCGTTTTATATTAAAAAAAAAGTGCTTACAAATAGCATTTCAAAATGATTTTTTGAACTTGACCTTACACCTCAATATTATGAAATCCTAGTCTTACAATCCTGTTGTAAACGGTTAAAGTAGTAATAAAATACATAATCTGCAAAACAAAGAATAGCAAGACTGACTTTAAGAAGGTAGTGAAGTTTATGAGAATATTCCGGTCAGTGTTCTGTTTTATGCATGATCAGAATGAACTATTCTGATTGGTTAAATTACTGGCTTTACTCCAAAGTCTCCAAGTTGTGGAAAAGGGCAAAATTAGAACGATATTGTACTATGAAGGACAGCCAGTAAACGGTATTATTAGTAGACTTGAATAGATTAGTAACGTCTCAGTGGCTTGGAAGAGCTTTTAATCCTACTGCTTATTATTGCTGTGTTCACTGCTCAGTTATGTATATTGTGTTGCCTGTAATACAGTGATGGTAAAGAAGTTGTGGAATTGTGTCAACTGAATATTTTTACCGCGTTGTGTTTAATGTAAATGTACAATGGTGGCAAATTAGTTAACGCACGGGCTAACAAGAGCTCTGAGGTGATTAGCATGTTAGAGGTTCCATTCTTGTTTGAGTTTCTGTCCAATCGTTCAAAACATATGAACAAGCCTTCAGGTAATTTTTAAAATGAATTAAGTCATTTTTAAATACAAAAACAAATAAAACCTCCTGACAGGTTACTCAGTTACTGTTAGCTAGCTAACGGTGTTGTGAGGAGAAGCAGCAGTTAAACACGTACTTCCTGAAATCCTGACAGAAACACGACAGAAACTGTCGTCCACAGGTCCAACAGTGCAGACAGAGAAGACGCGTAGCTTGAATCCAACTCCATTTTTATTTTAGGTCAAAAACACGGAAACCCAACACGCTTAGCTAAAGAGCCGGCTTAAAGCTAACTTTACACCGCAGCGCAGAAAAAAATATTTCCTCGTAGCGTTTAGCTCTCGTTTACATTACATTCTGATAACGGCTCTATTTCTAAGACGCCATTATGTAAATCAAAACTGTCAGCTCATGAAACCGAAATTGAACATGAGCGGCGCGGTCGCATTGCTCACGAAGATCGTGTTCAGATTCATGAGCTTCACATGCTAATAAATCTCAACAAGGAAAATGTTGAACTTCAACCCGCACATAAATACACGTCGACGCGTGAAAACCAGAGTTACGTCACAACATACGGCCGAACAAAGTTCTGTTTCTGAAAAAAAAAATGCCAGCGTTCGAGGGGAGAAATACGACCTCCGACACGGAAAGGTGCAATAAAACGCTATCAAGACGGAACTGCGATAAACACGCATGACGTCAAAACAACATGCCGACGAAGGCGCGCGGGCACAACCAGCACAGAATTAATTATCCTTCTAAGGATCTCTATTTAATAACAGATTTAATTATAAATGACCGTCATATCATACACTACGGTACAGAAACCTGGGTCTCAAGTTTCGCTGCATGGCCGTTTGAAGGATTGGGATATCCACAATCAAGAAAATATTATATATAATAACTCGGGGTGTTTCTGGATTTCTGTAGTAAACAGATAAACCGTTGCAACAAATATCTACTGTGAAACTATCCTACTAGAAATTAAAATGAAAACTGCCAACGTTCAACTACAAAGCTGCATAGTAGCATACAATAGAATACAAAAAAGGTTACTCACAATTTCGGCATACACTCCAAAAACTTCATACACAAGAAGATAGAAGTCCTGAGCGTGATCTAAGGCCGATGTGCTCGCTTCGTCATAGTTTGCGTTATTGTCCGAGAAATCCGATGCCATCGCTGAGTCGAGTGAATCTGATCATCGAAACGGTATAATGTTATCTAAACCATTCCAAGGGTTATACCATGCCAAGCAACAAAAACAAACACCAACCTGAAGATGGATCCATTTCAAATCCTAACACATCCAAAGGATTCTCCAAAATAGCTTGGGGTCCTCTCTGCATGTCTGTTGTGTCTTGCAAGGCTGCTTGGTTGTCTTCGTTTTTATTAAAATGTCCTGCATCTTGACCAGGGCCCTCGACCTGTTTACGGGATTCAGCATCCTGACCAGTGACCAACTCGCCAGCTTCATGAGGAACCTCTAGTGGCTTAGTTACCTCAGACAATGGGATGGTTTCCACCAAATTGTCCACCTCTTTAGACACGTTCTCTGCTGCACAAAGAGACAATCGGTTATATGATCGTCTTTTAAACAGTGAGCTCACATCACACACACCAAGAGAGCAGCTGAAGATCTTCAAAGGTATCATATCAGGCTGCCAAACTTATTTATAACTTTCATTTCATCAACCGGTCTGTGTTTGGTGATACCAAGATGCTAATCTTTAAATAAGGAATAAATGTATGAATTTTAAAAATGAATCATGGCATATATTGGTTCTTCAATTAGAACTTCGATTTACAAAACCATTGCTGGTTTCTTAAATATAAAATAGTCTTAAATGACCTCCAAGGCTCAGACTTACCCATTGGCTGGCTCTCCTTTACTAGCAGCACACTAGCACTGTATTTCTGATGCAGATAAAAAGCGAACTCCTGAAAATCATCCAAAACAGCAGCTTTTTCATCGATCGCTGCTTGGTCGATCTGCTGCCCGACCTCCCGTGCCCTTTTCATCTGTTCATCCAGCATTTTGTTGACCTCATCAAGGATGGCGTTTTCTGAAACCTCAAGTATACTCTCCAGAGCATGCTCCAGGTCCTCAGGGTTCCGAGAGTGCGACTGCTTGGCAGACTTCAGCTGGTTATCCAAGTCGGTGAACATCGCTTCCACTTTGCGAAGGTCTTTAATGCTGAGGTGGCGCAGAATGCGCTCGATCTCATCGTCCTGGAAGTGATCTCTTAAAAGCGTCAGCCTCTGCACGCTGTCACTGTACTCCGGCTCGTCTCGAAGGCCGGAATCTGCAACACTTCGGTCAGAATGTCCACCGTTTTCGTTCTCAACTGCAGAGACCAAGAAGTCTTCCTGCGCTGATTCCACACCAATCTTATCGTCGTGGCTCATCTTCTGTTCTGACCTGCTCTTATCCACTTGTTCAGGTGTGGCTAATTTATTTTCTTCTAGCTGAGATTCAGGGTTGGTGTTTGTACTGGATTCTTCTTCATCAATGAGCTCAGTTTTGGTGGATAAAACAGCGTTTTCATCTTCCAACAGCTCCTCGACGTGGTCCTCGTGATCCTCATCTTCCTCCTCCTCCTCCTCTACCTCCTCCATCAAGTCAGGTTCTTCTGACGGTTTTTCTGTTTTCAGTGCACCATCAAATGCATTGATAATCTCTTTTTTTGCTCTGCTTATTTCTTCATCAAACTCAGGTTCACTGTAAGAACGCTCCTGGAAGTGAGCCTCAGATGAATGGAACTCGATTTCACCTGCTTCTTCACTTTGGGCATGGGCTGAAACGAGCTGAACCTCATCTACATCTTTTTCAGGCGCTTTAACGTGATCCTCCTCCTCCTCCTTCTCTTCACCATCATATAAATCAGTCCTATCAGCTCCGCTTGCAATTTTAAAAACCTTGCTACCAAAATTAGACCACTTGCCATCATCCATCAATGCCTCAGCCGAGGCAGAAGATAGTTTCTGGAAGTCTTCTGGAATATCGTCCTTCTCTTCGAACCTAAGCAGTGAAGGTTTTTTTATGATTTCCTTGTCTACCTCAACTGGTTGCTCAGCCAAATTATTACTCTGATCATCATCATCATGTGTTGTTACCCTCTGGGTGTTTTCATCATCTGAGGCAACAGCGTCAAAAGTTTCACCTAAGGTGGTTTTTAATTTGGGGAACCCTTCTACCAAAGTTGTAGGGACAACCCCAGTATCCTTAGCCGAAGGTTCATTTGGAACGACTTTTTCCGTGGGTTTTTCCCGATTAGATTTAGCATCGGAACTCTTCTGAACACTAGAACTATCTTTATCCTTTTTATGTAAAGCTGTTGTTTCTGATGGCGATCGATTGGTTACAGAATCAGGTTTCTCTTCAAATGTAAGCAGTGAAGGTTTTTTCATATCTTCTTCTACCTCAATTAGCTGCTCAGCCGAATTATTACTCTGATCATCATCATCATCATAATCACGGGGTGTCACCTTCTTGGTGTTTTCATCATCTGAGGTAATAGCGTCAAAGGTTTCCCCAAAAGTGGTTTTTAACTCGGACAAACCTTCTACATGTGTTGTGTGATCACTTCTGTTTTCAAGAACTTCATCTTTAGGTGTGGGTTCATCTGGAGCAACTTTGTCTGATTGTTTTTCCAGATCAGAATCGGCATCAGATGGCAGTTGATTAGTTACAGTTACTCTTGTCTTTTCATCCTTAGCTGATTTTCCACCAAGAGATGTTTCTTGTCTCTGAAATCGAACTTGTTTATCGTCTGACTCAGCTTTGTCAGGAACGTCGTCCTCAGTATAACGCAGCTTCTTTTCAAATGTAAGCAGTGACGGTTGTTTCATTATTTCCTCTTCTACCTCAATTAGCTGCTCAGCCAGATTATTACTCGGATCCTCTTCATCGTCGTCATCATAATCATTATCACGGGGTGTCACCTTCTTGGTGTTTTCATCATCTGAGGCAACAGCGTCAAACGTTTCCCCAAAAGTGGTTTTTAACTCTGACAAACCTTCTACATGTGTTATGTGATCACTTCGGTTTTCAAGAACTTCATCATCTTTAGGTGTGGGTTCATCTGGAACAACTTTGTTGGATTGTTTTTCTAGATCAGAATCAGCATCAGATTGCAGTTTATTAGTTACAGTTTCTCTTGTCTTTTCATCCTTAGCAGATTTTTCACCAAGAGATATTTCTTCACTCTGAAATGAAACTTGTTTATCATCTGACTCAGCTGGGTTAGGAACGCTGTCTTCAGTATAACGCAGC
>JAOUQX010072729.1:0-14197 GCA_028566295.1 Liobagrus marginatus | reverse complement strand
ATGACTATGTTTACAGCATAATTATGTATACGTAATTATCACGCACAGAATTTTTCTTTTTTTGTCTACTAAATACAATTTTTAAATCCCTTTCTTAATATATACAGCAGATATGTAGCAATGCCTTCTGCCTCCCCCTCCCCCTCTTACAGCAAACGAACAGTTAGTCACAAAAGAATTTCACTCTTTGTTGTATCGTACAATGTATTTGTGACCAATAAACTTGAACTTGACACGATTTAGCAAATCATGGATCATAGACTTCGTGCTAAGAGTACAATTTATTGCATAACATGAATAAAGTAGCAAACCAAAATAAAACTAATGCAGCCCTGATATGGACAGCAGAAGGCACAGCAGCCTTTGAAGTCTTAAAAGCAGTAATGCGCTTGGTGCCAGCATTAGCAATTTCACTTTGTCTGACATGTGTCAGAAAGAAAACGTTATTATACTATGCCAGGTATTAACACAGGTACAACAAGGAGTAGGGACTAGTGGTAGTGGAGTAGTGGAATAGGGCAACAACTTATCATAGCACAGCACTCGACAGTGTAGAACAGGGCATGCCACCGTGCTATAGAGTAGTAGCTGCATCAGCATTTGCACATGAAAAGGCATCATCCATTACCATGGGACACACTGTAACTTTGTATACATCCAACACATTGCATGCTTTACTAACCACTCACTGCATGGATGTACAGAAGAATCTCAGAAGGTTATGAGAGCAAAAGTAGACCTAGAAGCACAGGAGTTGCAAAAATCATAATGTGTATTTTGTTTTTAATAGATGGCTCTTGCTACCGTACGGTAATCAGATGGTACAGATTACAGCCAGTAATCTGTTGGGGTATACAGTATACAGAATATGATCAAACATCAGACTCATTCAGAGAGGTAAGCGGAGTGGCACAGTTGTCAGAAATAAAAGACTTCACAGTAGCTTGTGAGTTAGAAACGGAAAGGCATGCACCATTTACACATATCCAGCATACACATACAATGTCTGTCATATTTATGTGGGAGTTGTCCTCAAAGGGGGTTTAGGAAAGCAGACGGCTCTACGATAACACATGGACCAGCCCTAGTGGATTTACTTGAGGTGATGATGATGCCTACATCAATCGTAAAATGTATGACCAATATGAAACGATGGTGTAACGTTTCGCCTACATCGAAAGGCAGGAGAGGTACGGCTCACTCAGGCTGCTCCAGAACACCGCCCCAGGTCCTTTTGGTGCAGCTCTGTCTGTGTCACCTGCTCCATAAACTCAGTCACGTAGTCCTGTACGTCTCGCTCTCCCTGGATCAGGCCCGCTAAACGCAGCTCGACCTCCAGGAGTGTTGACTTGGGGGGGTGCGGCCGTCTCGGCGGGCTGGCGGGGGTGAGGATCGAGGGATTCGGTAGACTGAGCTTGCGTCCTTTGCCTCCAGCGATGTCTCCGAGGGACGATCAACGCTGGTGAGAAGGCGTCGTCGGAGCAGGAGTCTGAATTGGAGGGAAAATAGGTGGCGTAATAGTCTGCTAGGCTCTGACGTTCGTCTCCACTTTGCTGAGGCGGAGAACAAAAAGGCGTAGACACACTCCATCATGAATTGCTGTGCGGGTTTCTGTCCCTGACTCGTGCTTGACCCAACACAGCACGCATTACCCACTCGTTCTCCTCTACCGTCAGTTCCTCTACCGATTCGTCCTCGAGTAATCCATACACTGGCCAAACCTGCTGGATCTTTTTTTGAAGTGGTTCATTCAGTAACGGTTCGCCTACATCGAAAGGCAAGCTTCGGGAGGCGAGACATGATGTGGATGGCATGTGAGACCCAGATGCAGGCTTAGAAAACATAGTCTTTAATTACCTTACTTTAACAATGACATGAACTTGCAAACACGATGACATGAACTTGAAGACACGAAGCACAATGAGGAATATCATCCACCACCATGGACAAACAAACACACATACATACAATGAACCACGCTGGTTCTTACTCCAACGTTCCATTTAAACTACCCGTGATTAGTGCAAAACATATTCAGGTGTGCGTGATTTAACCAGTGATTGTGCGAGTGAAGCGGTGAATACTATGTGCGGTGTTTTGGCGCCCTCTGGCGGACGAGACGGCCACAACCCTTGCAGCTTACAGGTGGCTTGGTGGCTACTAGGGGAAATTCAGCAGCAGATGAAGCAGCAAATAGAGCAGCTCCATAGCAATGATGAAGGAAATCACTGAGGCAGGTATAAAAGTATTGCACTCAAATTTATTGCACATATTGATAAAATATACACATAAAATATATCATTGCAACAGGAAAGAAGTAATTAAGAGAATTAGGAAAGAATGGTGTAGGCCTTATCTATTCCATACAATGGATAAGCCCCAAAATGCATATGCGACACGTGCACAATTTAATGAGAGAAAACATTTCACACCACCCATAGGCCATATCCCACAGCCTGAGGGACCATTTAAACATGTAAGCGATACATCCTCGTGATAGTGTACAGATTTAGCACGTGGGTGGAGGCAACAGCTACAGGAAATAATGATGCACAGACAGTGGCAAATTTTTTATGCAGAGAAGTAATCCCACGATTTGGAATCCCAGAAAAACTCAGCTCAGACAATGGTATACATTTTAGGAAAAAAGTGATAAAAGCGATTGCAGAAATACTGCGAATAAAGCATTGTATGGGATGCGTTTACCACCCACAGTCACAGGGGAGGGAAGAACAGGCCAATGGGGTACTGAAAGAGAAACTAGCAAAAATAGTGGCAGAGAAAGATAATTAGGTACAAGCACTACCATTGGCCCTGATGAAAATGTGCGCACAGACAAATAGAAACACACATTTGACTCCCCATGAGATGTTGACAGGTCACCAGTAATTAAGAAACCATTCAAGGGAGCAACAATGAAGCCACTGGAGGGTGAGATAGCAACTAACAAAAATACATAAAGCTATGTATGAAAAAGAATCAAAAGGGAAAAGGCTTGCCAGCTGCACCAGAGCATGGGTAATGAAGAGAGCAGCCCGCATTGTTCAGGAAGACAGTGGAATAGTTCAAGACAGTTCAACAACACAGGTACAAGCGCCCTCAAAAGCTTCAGCAGCGGATGAACAGATTAGGAAATCGCAGAAGAGCCTGCTACAGAACAAGCAGCCCCAAGTGAAGAACATGGTAGTCATATTCAAGGAGTGGTAGAGCAGGAAAATACAGGACTCGATGTATGAGATTGTGTATCCCTTAGTAACCATCTTTACTAGAAGAGCAATACAGAAGGGATCACCTGGTAGAGAGGCTACTTAGCAAGGAACCAATCACAAGCCAAGCAGTACAAGCAACACGGTACAAGCGTACCAAAAAATCTCCATCAGTAATGCCAATTAGAAGTCCCCGTAGAGCCCACGTACAACCTAACCAATTTATGCCCAACCATATACTTACTAGGCTCAGCAGCCCTGACTCACGGAGCCAAATGAATAAACAAACAACGTGTTACTATCAACCTGCACTAACCACTGAGACAGCTCAAATTTTTGTCGAAGTTAAACCCACAGTCACCTTTTCTATTTGTGTAAGATCACAGGGGTTAGGGTTAGGGAAGCCTGTAGCAAAACAGTAATGGCAATAAGCCCTATATTAGATGTGGCCCCTGATTGTGACATTACTGAATACAGATGTGAAAAACACAGAATGCGTCTTCCTAGTATTGTGGGAACAGTTAGGTGTTTCAGACACTATCGCGCCTTTGGCACAGCTTGTGTGCACTGGTCTTGTTGGTAGGAGACTTGGCAGTAATGCAGCTTAATGACAGTAAAACATTGGCTCTTTTGCATCCAAGGTCCTGTAGAATATTCTGTCAATCGTTTTATCAATCAGAATATGACGAATAAAGTGTAATATATAAGATTGTGTTAACCAAGCATATCAAGCATTCAATGTATGGCAGACCGGCTATGTGTGCACTTAGGAATGTGCACCTATGGTGAAATAAACGGGACGGGGCCCCTAATGAAAAGCAGACATTCTGGCACTATATGAATATATAGAATAAACATCTTTTGTGGGTGGACAAAAGCAAGGATCTAAAAATGGAGTAGACAAAGGTAACTCCAATCTCTGCAGAGAAATTTGGCTTTTGTTGATCTTGATAATAAAAGTCTAATACGTTTGGTAACCAAACTCATGACTTTGTGTATTTTCTATGACAATTTGCATCCCAGAAGGGACTGGAAAGGAGCAGGGGTGACTGATAACTGTGGGCTTTCTTGTCGAGCAGCACAAACAGGTGGCCACCTACAAGGTAAGCAGCTTTATGTTTATATACCCAGTTTGTGTTGCTGGGATTGCGGGCTCATGGTGGTAAGGCCGCTTAAAGGCTTCTCCAAATTAAAGACTAATAGTAGGCTTTGTTTACAGAAGAAATATATGCATGCATTAATCTATTTCACTGTTAAGTGGGACTTGATGGATTATGGTGAATAAAAGGTAGATGGGCATTGTACTTGTAGTGGGAAATTTAGAATTTGTAGCATTAATTCAGTATATAAATCAAGTGAACAAATGAAGCTATTGTGTCTTTGCTGTGCTGTGGAAGAAACACAGTAACCATATTCATGATGAAAGAACTGTCAGGGACAGAGTGAGGTTGGAACGGTCTGACCAAAACCTTTCTAGATAAAGGTGGTGCAATCCATCCTGACTCCAACAGCCTCCACTTATGCCCTCTCACAGGTTTTGCTCCAGGGATAAATATTGCCTGAGAGAGAGAGAATTCTTTTGGACTCCTCCTTGCCTGGCTCAGACTGTGTAGTGATGACTCCCTATTGCCAGCAATAAATAAATAAATAAATAAATAATGTTTCCTGTTTGACTAACGTCTCTATCTTTCTCTCTCTAAGGTAATTAATTTATTAAATAGGGGAATTTCCTGCACATACTTGTCTGTGTTTGTTGTTAAGTGAGCCTTGATGGATAGCAACAAAGAAATGCAGACCGTATAGGAACGCATGCAAAAGTCCTATGGATACCGCACTGTATGTTGAGGAAGTGTATTAAAGAGGGCTGCACAGATAGGCAAGATTTTTAAGATACTGTTTTTGCTGTGTTGAGGAAGTATGTCAGAAACATTTTAAAGGTATTGGTTTTTCTGTGCTGGGGAATTGTAGGGGAATCACTCTGGAAAGTAGTGAACAGGGAATGTGTGTATTAGGGTAAAACCTTTGTGTGAATGAGATGCTTATGTCTGTGTGGGTCATTCTGTGCCAATGAATGCATGAGATTATAAACTCTGCATCTTGATGCTTGATTCATCATATTCTGATTGACAAACTGATTGACAAAATATTCTACAATCTAGAGTGCAATTCCATAATTTGCAACTTTAATTATGCAATCTATTGACTAAATTAAGTCACTAAGATTTATAGCAATAATACAATTATTCCCCTGTACTCTAGCGAAGAATCGTGCCAAACCTCACCTTCCACACTTGATCAAGAAGGAGTAAAAGACTCAACCTCCGTAACCCTGAATTACTAAACTTACCATTAACATATGAGTGTCATGTGCATGTAATTGGTGCAGCGCTTGCCTGTGCTTGTCACTTATGTAGGATATATGTACATAAAATAAAATACGCATAACATACAATAAGATTCAACATAAAGATGCAAAGTTCTTTTTATAGTGAAGATTTCTTCGAACCAGATACTTTGGTCCGCCATTGGGGATAGGCCAGGCTAGTGCTTACACCCAAGGCATGCTTCATCTTTAGTCATCTTCTTCATCCTCATATGAGGTGAGCAAAATGGATGTACATGTTTGGATTTAATAGGAAAGAAATATTATGCATGGTTAATGAGTTTTACAAAAAAAAATTGTTTTTTACAGAAATAAGGACATAAAACCTGTGTTAGAATAGTTTGGAATAAAATATTTGAGTAATCAGTCATGTAGGCCTGAATGATTACAGGCCTATGAGTTAAACACTCATTCACAAACAACATAATGATGTACACTTTGACAAGTTAAGTGACTTTTTGTGTCAGCATGCAGCATTTTAACATCAGCCTGAATAAACAATATGAAAAGACTCACAGTGTTTCTTCACATTGTTACTCATGCGAAGCCCAAACGATTTAGCATGTGAATAGTGCTGGGTGCGGGGAAATCACAGCTCATTACAGATAATGAAGTGAACCGGCAAAGACTGCACCTCTGCCTGGTTTGATACAGATTACATAAACTGAGACTAAAACTAAGACTTTAAGTCTTTGGTTCTTTTAATTGTGATGATTTTGGCCACATTTAACAAAAACCCACCAGAGTGGTTTTACTCTACAGTGAAGTATTTGGAGATTTACGGTATTTTGTAAATTTAATTGTCTAAATTAGTAATAGTTTTTATATATGGGTTTATTTTAAAAAGCTACATTATATGTAAAATTCACTTGTTACATGTTCCACCAGCGGAAAACTTACTTATTTCATTATTTTACAATATAATACTTATCTAATTTTGACTATTTATTGTTGGAAAGATCTAAGACTCTAGAATACATATTTGGACAGTTTTTTTAACATGATATAAAATCTATTATATATTTGTTAAAAAACTATGAAAAAGTTGGCCTATCTATATCTTATAAATCCATCAAGTTATAAAATTATTATTAAATATTGAGAAAAAATCTCAGGCTCAGTGCCATAGTAATAAAAGTCAATATAAATCCTGCACCAATTCAAAAAGAGTAAGCCTTAGATAATGTGACATGCGCGGTGTTTGCGTGCCAACATCAACAGAGTTCAGGGCCCAATTGCAGATCTTGTGACAGTTTATTTATCACTCAGGAGCATCCAGCAACTTAAACGTGAAAAAACAGCGGAACAGAAAGTCTTTGGAAATCGCGCTTTGAATAATCCTGAGAAGGCTGTGGCAGCAGCTGGTTAAGTAATCCTCTGACTGTGGCTTGAATCTTTCTGGAAGCTTTCTGCAATGGAAGCTTTCTGCAATGAAAGATAAACACACGTGAATAAAGCTTGGCAAGCGTTTTTGGCAAAACATTACTTCGTGTTTGCTTGTTGTTGTTGCGCTGTTTTTATACTGTGGCAACCGGAAGTGAAACATTGCGGAGAACTGCGACACCGGAAGTGACGTCAGCGGTAACCCGGAAGTGGTTAGTACTCGGGTGAACGGGACCGCGATGTTACAGATACATTGTTTCTGTTCTATTGTTAAGTCCAAGGAGAGTCTAAACTTTATTTGAAAAATTTTGGTCCAAAACAGATCATTTTAACTATAATAATAAGTTATATCGATAGATATATAACGATACTTGACAATTCTTGAATATACGGTGTACATATTAGGACATCCTCAAACCTCAGGCATACAAAGATTAGGTGTCATGTCTCAGACTAAAAGGCTTCAGTCATTGGACAAAACGGCAAAACGGCATCAGGTGTCAGGTCTAGTATAATTAGGTATCGGGCAAAACGGCCTCAGACGGACTCAGAAAAAAGAAACTGACTTTTGCGAGTCTTGCACGTTTAAAAATGAGGCTGAATCCAGCTTCTTATTCACAGCTTCTTATTTGGTGCACATTAAAAGACACTTCCGTGGCATTAGCTTCTTAGGGACTGTGCAGTTTTTCTCTTTTTCACATTTTTCATTCACCATGCAACATTATCACGTTATCAAGTTGTTTATTGCTTAAACGCATATTATAACTATAAATACTTTAATTTATATGATCTTACAACTGTTCGTTCTGATATCATCTCATAAAAGACTATTGTGATTTTGTACCATAGAAACATGCATTTTCATGCAATTGAAGCTGCTTTCAAATATATAAAGTGAAAAGCATTATACAAGTGAATGTGAATTAAATTGCATTAAAGTGAAAGAACTTATGAATAGTTGGTTACTGTCCCAGCGGGAAATTGATGTTAAAAGGACATCCAATTGGTATCAAACAATGACATCAAAAACAGGTCAAATATGCTAATCAAATTGACGTCTTTCACACCCGAAGACTGTGGCCCGGTTGGCTGCCAGAGGTCAGCATAGAGAGGCAATGGAGGGAACTGTCTGTGTGTCAATCACTGTTTGTACAAATGCACATGCACAGGCACAAAGACACACACACCTGCACATAATTGTGTTAATCACAACAAGGGGGAAAAAAGGCCGGTATAATTCCTTCCTTCTGTGTTGAGTTTTTTCTCCACGTGCCTTGAGCCAACTGTGTTTTTCTTATTTTGAGTTCTTTAATAAAAGTACGTAATGTATTCCACTGCATTTTGGGTCTGCTGTACCTCCCGCTTACGGAGGCTTCCACACACCAAGCCGCTCATTATCACAATGTCAAAAACTTGACATCCATTTGACATCATCATATTAATGTCTTCGTGATCTCCAAAATACTGACACAAAAGTAATAAAATGTAAGAAAACTTTTTTTCAACATACTTAAAATCAAAAATACACATGAAAACTGGATTTCCCTTCCCTGAAGGGACTACAGTGCATATAAAACAAATTAAAAATGGGATTATGTACAGGTGCATCTCAATAAATTAGAATGTCGTGGAAATGTTCATTTATTTTAGTTATTCGACTAAAATTGTGGAACTGGTGTATTAGGGTTTTTTTTCAAACCCTTATCCACACCAACCTAGGCCACACCAGTGCCTCAGCAGTGCCAGACTGATTGCCTCCATGGCACAACAAATTGAAGCAGTAATTAAAGCAAAAAAAGACCCTACCAAGTATTGAGTACCTATACAGCAAATGAATGTACTTTTCAAAACTAATTTGTTGAGATTGTGAATTGGTGGGTTTTTGTTAAACGTGGTCAAAATCATCATAATTAAAAGAACCATAGACTTAAAGTACTTAAGTCTGAATGCACTGAATTTATTTAATACACGATTTCCACAATTTGAGTTGAATTACGGAAATAAATATGACATTCCATGACATTCTAATTTATTGAGATGCAGCTGTATTTGTAATGGTATATTCGGTTCATGTATCAGGGCAAGTTCCACAATTTAGAATCTCAAAAATTATTGAGATGCACCTGTATAAACACCTATTCTGAATCTGAACAAAGATCAATTGCTGTCTGACCTTTTTTTGCCTGTAACATTGTGGGAGCGCTCACTGGAGTACTAAACAACGTCCGGTTCACGGCAACGTCACTTCCGGTTCAAGACGGTTCCGCGTTGTTTCACTTCTGGGGTAGTACATATATAAACAGCACATCTACACTCAGTTCCTCGCGAAGTATTATTTTGCCGACAAACTAAGCTACTCTCCATGCTCCTTTCCCTTGACTTTCCAAAGTCTTCTACTCCTTTTGCTACCAAGCCTATTGTAACATTCTCAGACGTTCTTAGCATTTCCAACGCGACCCCCGCGTGCTCAACACGCCAACCTGCTCTGAGCCTCCAGCTCCAGCTCACTTCTGCTGCATCTGGAGCTTCTTTAACCTGGATGTTCTCACCCCCAGGTCAGCCCTGTGCTCGCACGCGACATCGTCTCATACCCCCATATTTTTCAGGAGCAGACCGAAGATAGTTCTTCATGTTTTTTTACATCAGCCTCTGATGATGATGGTTTTGATTGCTGTACAGCACCTGAATGAACTTAGAGCAACTTGTGTTGTTTGTTTGAAGACAATATAAAGTACAGCATAAATTATACGATTTTCAGCAACAATCACTTGCACTAACATAGCAATACACAAAGTAATCAAAACTCTTGATTAACCACCTAGATAAGTCCTCACTATTTTCTGAGGATAGCAGCAAGTGAACAGGTGAGCTGCCCCCCAAAAAACATAAAATACACAAAAAAAAATACACATACTGTGTCTGCCCAGCAATTAGCCATTTCAATTTAAATGATAAAAACTGTTATAACTAGGCTACTGACAGAACTGATCAATTCATACCAGAAAAGCGATATAGTATTATTTACCTATTATAACTTGTGTTTTGCCATAGGCTTAGGGTTAAAGGGGTGTGTTAAAAAAATTAGCAGTGTGACATTCAATTGTGGTCATCAATTTTGTGAAAAAACAGGTGTGAATCAGGTGGCCCCTATTTAAGGATGAAGCCAGCACTTGATGAAAATGCATTTGAAAGCCTGAGGAAAATGGGTCGTTCAAGACATTGTTCAGAAGAACAGCGTACTTTGATTAAAAAGTTGATTGGAGAGGGGAAAACCTATAAATAGGTGCAAAAAACTTATAGGCTGTTCAGGCAAAATTATCTCCAATGCCTTAAAATGGAGAGCAAAACCAGAGAGACGTGGAAGAAAATGGAAGACAACCATCAAAATTGATCGAAGGCTCAGCCAATGATCACCTCCAGGATGATCAAAGACAGTCTGGAGTTACCTGTAAGTCCTGTGACAGAAGACGTCTGTGTGAAGCTAATCTATTCTCACGAATCCCCCACAAAGTCCCTCTGTCAAAAAAAAGGCATGTGCAGAAGAGGTTACAATTTGCCAAGGAACACATCAACTGGCTTAAAGAGAAATGGAGGAACATTTTGTGGACTGATGAGAGTAAAATTGTTCTTTTTGGGTCCAAGGGCCGCAGACAGTGTGTGAGATGACCCTCAAACTCTGAATTCAAGCCACAGTACACAGTGAAGACAGTGAAGCATGGTGGTGCAAGCGTCATGATATGTGCATGTTTCTCCTACTATGGTGTTGGGCCTATTTATCGCATACCAGGGATCATGGATCAATTTGCATATTTCAAAATACTTGAAGAGGTCATGTACCCCAAACACATTAGTAAAGGAGCAAAGTCTTGGTTCCAAACCAACAAAATTAATGTTATGGAGTGGTCAGCCCAATCCCCGGACCTTAATCCAATCAAGAACTTGTGGGGTGATATCAAAAATACTGTTTCTGAAGCAAAACCAAGAAATAATTGAAAAAGTGAAGACACTTTTCACTCAGAAGACACTCAGAAAAAGTAAATGAATTGTGGAATGTTGTTAAAGAATCACGGAGTGGAATAACAGCTGAGAGGTGCCACAAGTTGGTTGATTCAATGCCACACAGATGTTAAGCAGTTTTTAAAAAAAAACTGTGGTCATACAACTAAATATTAGTTTAGTGATTCACAGGATTGCTAAATCCTAGAAACAAAAACATTTGTACAAAATAGTTTTGAGTTTGTACAGTCAATGGCAGACACTTTTTTGAACACCCCTTTCAACTAATTGCACAGCCTTAAGAGCGTGCACATCATGAATGCTGGGTCTTGTTTGTTTTCTGAGAAACTACTGCACCTCCTGGTAACCTGTTTGCACATAGCAATAAAAAATTATACTAAAAACCTGGTTTTTAAAAAATAGAATTAAAAAAAAATTTATTCTGGTTAGTCACATTGTACTGCTATTATTTTGAACAATAGTGTATGTGTGTGTGTGTATATATATACATGTATATAGAGCACAGACAGAACTGAACATGTTTACACAAAACATAGACAGCATTAAACAGGACATGGGCAAAAACAAGGACTTACGCAAGGTTTAGCAAAACAATACATCGCTGGGTATTCACGTTAGTGTTCTGTTTATATACCCTGCGAACCGGAAGTGACGCGATCGAAACCGGAAGTGACGTCACCTAGCGAAAAGAACACCTAGCGGTGTTCCTGAAGGGGGGATTACTGTAACATCGGCACAGGCTCCGCCCCCACAGAGAAAGCCATCACCAGAGTATTGACGTCACTTACGGCCAAAACCTTTTCCTGGGCCGCCCCCGGGACCTGGGTGCGGGATGGTTCAGATGGGCATGATGAAAGTCTTGGATGAGAGACGGGTCCAGCACGTCGTGGTATCCATGACCGTTCCTCCGAGCCATATCCCTCCCAGTCTACCAAGTACTGCAGCCGGCCTTGTCTCATCCGAGAGTTCAGGATTTCCCGGACCAAGTATGCGGGGGCCCCGTCGATCTCCAGCGGCAGAGGTGCTTCCGAGTTGGCCAGCTCAGGGCCTCCAACACGTGTGCCAGTTTCAAGAGTGAGGCATGGAAGGAGGGAGAAATACAATAGTCAGCCGGTAGCTCCAGACGGTATGTAATTGGATTAATTTGTTGTAAGATCTTAAAAGGACCAACGTACCTGGGGCTTAACTTTTTGGACGGCACCCTCAGGCATAGGTCCCATGTAGACAGCCATACCATCTGGCCCGGCTGGTAGTTGGGGTGCTGCCTCCTCCGCCGGTCAGCCTGAATCTTTTGGGCCCGGATGGCTTGTTGAAGGCGGACGTGGGCCCCCTACCACACTTGCTCACTCCTCCGCATCCAATCATCCACTGCCAGGACTTCAGATGACTCTCCATTCCATGGAAACAGTGGGAGTTGATACCCTAAATCGCACTGAAAGGGGGTTAGACCTGTGGATGAATGTGTTAACGGGTTCTGGGCATACTCGGCCCAGGGCAGGAATGTGCTCCATGACTCCTGATCGTGGGAGCAGTATGATCTCAGATACCACCTGAGCTCCTGGTTGAACCATTCCACTTGGCCATTGGCTTGAGGGTGATACCCAGACGTGAGACTGACGTTTATGTTCAATTGCTTGCAGAAAGCCCTCCACAGGCATAACATGAACTGCGGCCCCCGATCAGTGACGATATCCTCTGGGAGGCCATAGACTCGGAACACTTGGTGGAACAATGCTTGTGCTATTTCCATGGCCGTGGACAGACCCTTCATGGGGCTGAGTCGGCATGCTTTCGAGAAGTGGTCCACTGCGACCATGATGGTGGTGTACCCATGGGAGCTAGGCAGGTCGGTTACAAAGTTTACCGAGATGTGGGACCAAGGTCGCTGAGGGATCGGTAGAGGTTCTAGGAGTCCGGCTGGCAGTTGCCGTGGGGTCCTGGCCTGGGCGCAAACATGGCAGGCGGCCATGAATTCCTTGACATCTGCTACCAGTCTGGGCCACTAAAAGGTGCTCCGGACTAGTCCGACGGAGTGATTGGCCCCCGAGTGTCCTGAACCCGGGGAGGAGTGGACCCATTGCATGACCCTGGGGTGGAGTTGGTCCGGAATGTAGGTTCTGTTGGGTGGGCACCCCGGTGGCACTGGCCTCCCAAGTTGGGCTTGCTGGACCTCATCCATGATTTCCCAGTGAATGGGGCCACCACTACAGAGGGGGGAAGGATGGGTTCAGGTAGCGACGGTGCCTCAGGGAGATCATGAATCCAGGAGAGTGCATCTGCTTTGCTGTTCTTGCTCCCCAGATGGTACATGACGGTAAACTGAAACCTGGAGAAAAACAAAGACCACCTCACCTTCCGGGGGTTCAGCCATTTAGCAGTTTTCAAATACTCCAGATTTCTGTGGTCAGTAATCACCTGAAAGGGGTGATGTGCGCCCTCCAGCCAGTGTCTCCACTCCTCCAGTGCAGCCTTGATGGAGAGTAACCCTTTGTCACCAATACCGTAGTTCCTCTCCACTGGAGATAACTTCCTGGAAAAGAAGACACAAGGGTACAGTTTACCTGGGGACCCATGTCGTTGGGACAGTGCGGCACCGATGCCACAGCTCGAGGCATCCACTTCGACCACGAAGGGTTGTTGAGGGTCAGGGTGTCTGAGGATGGGAGCCGAGGTGAACCTGGTTTTGAGTTTCTTAAAGGCGGAGGCCGCCTCCTTGGTCCACTCCAGTCTTTTGGGACCCCCTTTTAGAAGTCCCGTGATACTGTATATATACATACATATATAATATATACGTATATATACATACATATATATATATACTGTATATATACCCGCTTTTTGTTAGTTAAAAATGCCCCCGTTATTAATAACCACTTACACACCATGCTAGTCGGGCTAACTATGCTGCATAAATGCTCTGTTTTCTTCCGCATTCTCTCTCTCTCTCGCGTGACAGACCATGTTCTCGCGATACTATGACTCAGTCATACTCATGACTCTTTTTTTTACTTAAATAATTTTTATTAATAAGGACGTACACAACGCGCGATCGTCCCACAATTATTCCTGATTTATTTCCACGGACTAAAACCCTAAACACGCGCTGACACTTTAACCCTCTCAGCACTGGATGCAGCACCGCAGCACGTCTCATTTAACAGAACTGGCTGTCTTCTTAAAGGTAAAGTACCCAGTAAAGATAATGTTT
>JAOUQX010072651.1:0-14215 GCA_028566295.1 Liobagrus marginatus | reverse complement strand
GTATATCAGATGATGTAGATATAACAACCGATGCATGTAACTCCCAGGTGTGTCTACCAGACGATGTATGTATACCAGCTGACATATGTATATCAGATGATGTAGATGTTACAACTGACGTGTGTGTCCGATGAGGAATGTGTAACAACTGACGTGTGTACTAGATAGTGTATGTGTTTCAGCTGACATGCATATATCAGAAGGTGCGGGGGTTCCAGAGCCAGAGAGCGAGGGTGTAGCAGAGCCGGTGAGCATGAATGGGTCACAACAGGGATGTGTGAGTGTGTTTTTCCCATCCAGAGTGCGGGCATGTTTCCGGTCCAGAGCGCGAGTGTGTTGCAGACCCAGAGTGCGTGCGTGTGCCCCAGAACCAGAGCAGGCTTATGACTCAGAGGACAAGTGGGAGAGCGATGGCGACTGGGTGTCTGAGTCCGAATGGACCTCAGATGCCCAGGACGCGAGTAAGTCAGACTGGACCGGCAACCTGCTGACCGTGCATGATGTGCACTGCGGTGCCATACTGGACTGGAGGCCGATGGGGGACTGGACAGCTGAGGAGGACTGGGGGTTCGACCAGGCCCCAGACTTCGATGCTGACGTGCAGTCCACCTGGAGCCTCGACTGGGGGACAGGGACCGAGAGTGAGTGCCCACCGTGTGCATGCGTGAGCATGATTGACAACCCAGACGTAAGCGTGACTGAGTCCCTGCCCAGTGTGACTGAATCCCTGCCCAGTGTGACTGAGTACCCGCCCAGTGTGACTGAGTCCCCGCCCAGTGTGACTGAGTCCCTGCCCAGTGTGACTGAGTCCCCGCCCAGGGTAGGCAACAATGAGTTAGGAGAGGTGTCTAGGCCAAGCAGTGGCGGTGTGTCTGAGCGAGACAGGGGGCGCAATATATTGCTCTCTCCACAGGCAACCCGCCCTCCCTCCCTTTTAGGGGTGCCAGCAGCAGCGCCAAGCTCTGCCTCCAAGCCCCGACTTCGTCACGGCCCGGGGCCGCCTCGCTTACCAAGACGCCGAGCGGCGGGACCCCTGTCGGAGGCCCTTGCCCCCCCCCGGGGCAGGGGCGTTAGGCATTGGTGGTTTGTTATGCGCACCCGGAGGTCGCGCATTAAAGGGGGGAGTACTGTAGCATCCTCTGCGTCTGCTACATGCAGAGGGGCGTGGCCGGGAAGGCCACCCGAGGGACATTACGACCCAGTGAGTGTTTATGTTGTCTGAGTTACCTTGTTTCAAGTCATGTGTCTTTTGTTATGTTTCTGAATGGTTAGCGCACACGCGACAGTTCTATTATGTTAATGGTACACATCTGACTGTGATCTTCTGTTAATCATGTTATGTTTAAAAGGGAAGCGATGAGAAGCGCTCATCGCTGGTTATTGTACGGTATTTGTGTTAGTAACCTAACCGCGTAGCACACGCTCCGGTTTCAGCATACTTCCACTTCTGTTGTGTTAAAGTGGCAATAAAAGAGACTTTACACTTACAATCGCCTTGCATACCGGGTCTTTATGCATTGCAATCGGAGCGCGATCAGCACACGACAACATCTTGGTGTTGAAACGCTACAATTCCTCACATTCAAGGACATTTAGACGCGCAAAGCCAAGGGAGACACATGACCTATATGCGCCTCTATTCAATCCTCTCATACATGATAAACTGAATCGTAATCACGCAGCTATCCATTCCCCGACCAGACAACTTCCCATACCGTCTGAATCAGTACAACATGCTCGTTGTAACAAAAAAAAAGCAAACAAACAAAAAAAAAAGTTTTGTATTGTGTATAAGTGTATTGAGGTTATTGTAGAGTATGCTGCTATATGTTATGTATCTGGCTTTTTTGTGTTTAATCACGTGTTACAAAACCGTCCAGCATCCTTTATGTTGTCCCAATGAATCATCCTGCTCGCTCAGCAGATTCATGCTGCCGGAAAACCCGACCTGGTCCACATTCACTCATCCATCACCATCACACCACAAAATGCAAGGATCTGACGTCAACCCGTAAACAAACATGGACATAAAAAGCGTAATCCCGTCAAGGCACTGGAAATTATCATAACTATGCTTTCATGCCACTTCATGCCTTGAACAGTCAATGGAAATGGAAAATCAATGGCCCAGGAAACAAGCCTCGTATACTGTGACAATAAAACTATCAATAGATTTAAGGCATCTACCATGGACGCGTATAAACAACAATTTACTCCTGGGGTGGTGCATATATCTGGCTCGACAACAAATTAGCTGACTTCCTGTCTCGTTTCAACTTCCAGGAGTTCAAAAACCATGCCCAGTTGCCTCTCCCGAGGCCCTGCTTACACACCATTCGCCGACCGCCATTCGCAACTAAGCGCCACTCTGCAGTCCTTCCTCTCTGCAGCATCACTGCACATGAGAGCATGTCTAGCCAAAGTCTACTTAAAAGCGAACGACTCTGGTCAGCTCCACTCCACTACCTTTTGCGCTACGTTTCAGTTTCAGTTCTGCCCGTTAATATAGCTATCATAAGCTATACATCATGCACTGCCATTAGCAAAAGTTACCATTGTGCTTAAACATTCTAAGTCTGACAAATAATCTAACAGAATTCAACAAAAATAACACAGGTTTCTGCCCTTTTCATTCTATATCCAGGCACCTGAGTTTTTCACTCCTAGGCTCGTCCCGATTAACCCCTTCATCACAGGGGAGAGAAAAGCAATGTCCAGAACCTAATTCGCCGCCTGTCTCCACATAGTCTGCAAATCCTGCAGCCTCTGTCACAACGAGTGTTAAAATAAATAAATAAATAATTCGTTTTTGTTCTTCATTTTTTTTAAACCACACTGAAAGCTATGGGACGATGGTCTTCCAGAGCATACAAAGGTTTCGTCCGTCCAGGAGCCATGGGATTTACTTGACACATTCACCTATATCCAACTCCTTCATAGTATGCTTGTTGTATCACAAAAGCCAGAGCCATTACTGCCGGCTGTATGCTTCCCCGACTATCCATACTGTCTAATCATAACAACGTGCTTGTTGTATCAAAAAAGGCAGAGCCATTACTGCCGGGTGTATGCTTCCCTGAATATCCATACTCTCTGAATCATAACAACATACTTCCTTAGTAGCAGCTAGCATCTAGCATCATCATCAACCTTCTATCGCATCGGTTATGTTGGGGGTAATCAGCATATGGTTTGTTTTGGGGGGTTTGACTTGCTGCTCTCCCCGCTCTGTCCAGCAGGGCTGCATGGACGGGCATGTGGAGTTTGCCCAGAACAGATCCATACCGCCAAACACTAACCGTATTTATCATTATAATAATAACATTTGATGAAAGCAGTGTGACTGAAATCAAGCATCGCATTAGTTTAGGCAGGACGTGTCAGTCAAGCTCGCAATACCTGACAGTCCATGTTCCATGACGTGTGTCTCTCAGTTTATTACCTCTGCCCTCTAACAGCTTCCTGTTTATCTCCTTAATCAAAACAGAAAAGGTAATAGCGAAAAAGAAAAACGAGGAGAGCAGCAAGTCAAACCTTCAAGACAAATCATATGCCGATTACACCTAACATAACTGATGGAGATAGAAGGTTGATAACGTCCTGATGCTAGCTGTGACTGGTGAGCACTATGAAGTCAATCTTATGGGGACACATCACCCCTAGCTGAAGCGGGGACATTTTTGCGACAAGCATGTTGCTGTAGCCTTATTTAAAATAATATCGGGTATCTATGGAGGGGTAGCTTACACTCCTAGTGGCAGAAAAATCTGATAAAACTAGCATGTTGCATCATTGCAGAACTAGTATAAATTTATGGTAGTCCGGTTGGGGAAGCATGCACCCTGCAGTGATAGCTCCGACTAACGGCTGCAAATTTTGATACAACAAGCATGTTGGTATGGTTTAGGATGGTATTGATAGTTGTCCGGCTGGGGAAGCATACACCCAGCAGTAATAGCTCCGACTAACGGCACATGCATACAAGCGTGAAGGGAAGGCGGGGAAATGTGTGTAAAAAAATTTTTATAATTAAAGGAAGGAATCAGATAGAGAAACAAATATGTCAAATGGATCCCAAAGCTTTTTGCGCATCTAAATGTACTTCACTCCGTGATGAATGTAATGTTTGTATGTTACAGAAGACCATCATCTCGGAGCTTTTGGTGTGGGAATCGTTGCGACAGAGGCCACTGTTGTTGCTACTCCGATCCAAAATGAATGGGTCGTGTATTGCTCCGGGGAAAGGCCGCAGGATTTGCAGACCATGTGGAGATGAGCGGCGAACCAGGTTCTGGACATCCTTTTCTCTCCTCAGGTTCATCCGGACGAGCATGAGGGCGAAAACTTAGCTATACAGTGACATGGAATGAAAATGGCAAAAACTGTATTAGTACGAGCAATGATGATTGGAATCCTTTAGATTCTTTGTTGGATGTTTAAGCATGATGGTAAAAATTGTTCTTCAAAAGTGATAGACCCGTGAGATCGTTAGAAGAATCAAAATTATTTTTACGTGTTGTGAATTTGCCCACCCTTTTCAAAAGAGAACCCATAGAAGGCACAAAGAAATACAGCCTCCAAAAGTCAAAACTCGTAAGGATTGAAACACACCTGTCTTAATTTATTAACTGTTTTTTTTGTTGTCGTCTTTTTTTCCCACAAGAAAATAGTAAGAGGAAGGCATTTGTAGTTGACTTTTAGGGCTTCTTTTTTTACACCGTCAAGGAGCAAACGGATAGATGGATGTCCCAACAGCTGCAGATGGATGGATCCAAGCATCTTAGATGGAACTGAATGTCTGAAACCTGGCTTTTAGAAGGCCTGCTTTTTTTTCACTCTGTGTGTGTGTGTGTAGCACAGTGCATGTGTGAATGTGACGTGTAACACACACAGTTCGTAATGCCCTCAAGCGGACGTCCAGGCCACAGTCCTAGGGTGTGACAATAGCGATGATGGTTGTGCAATATGTGTCAATGTACCAAATTAAAGTTAAAATAGCAGCATTAGAGTAAAGTGGCTAGTGTAAACAATAGCAACAATGAGTAATGGAAAAAACAGCTAGAGAACAGCATGAAACAATATATAATTGACTATGCAGTAAACAGTATGAAACAGTATTAACATGACTTTGCAATAACAGTATAAAATAGCATTAAAGTGATATGTGACAGTGTGCATGTGCATGTGTGATGTTTTTTGGTTGTAAACAGTGAGTGTGAGTAATTAACGAGTGTTAGTTGTGTGTGTTCGTATCGAGAAGCCTGATGGCATGTTGGTAAAAACTGTTGGACAGTCTGGTAGTAGCAGCCCGAATGCTTCGAATGTCTGGATGCTTTTCCAGAAGGCAGGAAGGTGAAGAGTGTGTGTGAGGGGCTGTGTGTGGTCAGCCATTATTCTGGAGGCTTCAGGTGTAAAATGTCCATCATAGAGGGCAGAGAAACCCCGATGATCTTCTCAGCTGTCCTCAATTTCCGCTGTAGGGTCCTGCGGTCCCATTCCCAAACCAGACAGTGATGCAGCCGCTCAAGATGCTCTCGATGGTCCTTCTGTAGAACGTGGTCAGGATGGGGGGTGGGGGTGAGGTGTGCTTTCAGCAGCCTACGGAGGAAGTAGATACGCTGCTGGGCTTTCTTAATGATGGAGCAGGTGTTGCGTGACCAGGTGAGGTTCTCCGCCAGATGAATACAAAGGAACTTGGTGCTCTTGATGATTTCTACAAGGGTTCAGTCGATGTCCAGGGGAGAGTGGTTGCTCTGTGGTCTTCTGACATCAACAACCATCTCTTTGCTTTGTCTACTTTCAGAGACAGGTTGTTGGCTCCACACCAGTAAGATAGCTGTTTCACCTCCTCTCTGTATGCTGACTTATCATTCTTGCTGCTGAGACCCACCACAGTCATGTCATCGGCGAACATGATGTTGTGATTCAAGCTGTGTATTGCAGCACAGTCGTGAGTCAGCAGGGTACTGAGCACTGTTAAGAAAATTCACAAGTCTATAAGGAGAGTACAACAGAGTCACTAGGTAAAATACTCAAGAGTTTATTCCGTATTAACACTGGGAGTCAATCTGTGACATGCGAGCATCTCACAAGACTGAATTCAAAAATCATCAGACAATGAAGTTGTATTTATCCAGTTCGTGAACAAAAGGGTGGACTGGGTGCATGTGTGTGTGGTCTTTACCATGTATCAACTTAGCATAGTGATGAAAGAAATGCTGTAGAAGACATGGTTTGCCGTCAATGGCAAGCCACATCCCATCAGGATCAGGTTGACATCCTGCACCACGCCAAAGCCGTCTGCTTTGCAGTGCAGCCTGCCCTGTTGTCCTGTGGAAGCAAAATCATCGCAGTGCGCATGTGCAGCACATTAACAAATAACTAAAATGACCCAGGGAGAAGAATGGCATCTAAAGTTCATAGAGAAGGTCTACAACCTTAATCTGGAAATTAAAAAAATTATGCACAGAAAATTGAACAATAAAAACAGACTGCAATGCAAACTATTCAACTATTGGACCATACTAATCATGAATGCTCATTGATACGTAATTATCAATACAGGACACAAATGAAGAATTGAGCTATAAATATACTAATATACTCCATATAACATCATATGCATATACTGTATGTAAAATACAGAAACTCAAACAATACTACAATTCTAAACGTACAAAAAAAATCACATGGCTAAAGGACCAGATGTCTACTTAAAAGCGAACGACTCTGGTCAGCTCCACTCCACTACCTTTTGCGCTACGTTTCAGTTTCAGTTCTGCCAGTTAATATAGCTATCATAAGCTATGCATCAGACCCATGGTTTAGTAGAATCCTGATCTTAATACATTCTATTCTCGCATGTGTATATTCACTATGTGTATGTGCTTTAAGAGGGCTGGAAGGGTGGTGTGTGTGTGTGTGTGATGTGTGTGTGCTCATGTGTGCGAGCCCCATCCTTCATCTCACTCTCTGCCCTTCACACACACATCTTATGACACACAAGACAGACCAGACGAACAACAAATAAGACATAACACATATGAGTACTCAAATAATGACAGGTTAGTTTGGCCCAGAAAACTCCCGATCGATTATACCAGTCACTGAGGTCTCCGCCTGATAAGATCACTGAATTAGTCAAATTGCTAAATATCACCTGCTTGTTCCATTTGGCTTTGCTGGGCAGCTTTTTCTGTAAAAACAACAGGCAGAGCCTTCCCAGTTTAGACACACTACTTATCGAGGGGTTTCCAGCAACTGACAAACCACCTGGAAATGTCTGGGTGTACCGGTACACTTAAATGCAGTAACTAAGTTTATTACTGTGAGCCAATTTGCACAAGCTGGAATCTGACTCAGAATTGTATAGGGCTTGGGCCCGTTGGGGTTCTGCTGAATATAGTGCTGTTTGCTGCTCTGAGATCTTGAACGAACCGCCACTTAGGTGGGTCGCCGGACATGGCCTTTTTCTAAACAGGGAAGATAAGAGTGTTTACCAATGAGTGATCACATGGTACAATTACTCCAGACCTCAGTAGGGCTTCTAATAGTAGGGCTTCTCAGTTTGATGCCTTCCACGGCTTCAAGTTTAAATGGATATTGCGCAATGTTTAGTCCTGTGTGATGAGAAATGGTTCACGATCACGAATGAGTCGTACATTTACGTTTATTTCTGGCCCAGAGATCATCTGGAGTTTTGGACAACATTTCGCCGAAATTGTCATAGTCCAGGTTGTAATTGTAATACAATCAATCCGCGCGAGCTAAGTTCAGTGGCGTCATACAATACCATTTCAGTTGGTGTGTTGTCACGCCAGGGGTCCCAGAATGCTGTATGGCGGCCACACAGGGCCCCTAAATCCTTCCACTGTGCGTCGTTTCCCTTCATCAGCGAACTATAGCACGCCACATCAAACACTTCGCTAGCTTCATCCTATAACCAAACTTCAACAGCTGCTTCACAACCTGACATATACATTCTGCCTATTTTCACCATTGACTCACAAAAAGGAAGTGTCCCCCCTTCCTCCACAAAGACGTGTGTAATGTCACTACTCTGAAGTGTAAGATCAGTCATTATTATAACAAATACCGTAACTCCTGAATCAGCTAAGAAATTTATTAGCACACCATTTACGTATTTTTTTAAATAGGTTTAGAATAATTTATGTATGCTTCGGTAGAATATGTAGATTGTATAAGCGTGTTTTCATTATGAAAGATAATGGACTCACCCTTCACTGGGGCCCCCACCTCTCCTCTTCCTCCACCCTCTGGCTCTCAATCTGCTCCCCCCTTTTCTCTCATCTGCGCTCTCGCACCTCTTAGTTCTGGGCAATCTCTGGACCAATGTCCATCTTTTCCACAGTTAAAGCATCCGTTATTTCTCAAGTTCAAGTTCAAGTTCAAAGTTTAATTGTCACATGTACATCATACATAGTACAACATACAGTGAAATGCTTTGACGACTGACCGAAAGTTTGCTGTAAATAGGGGTGAGGGAGAGAAAGAAAGTGTAAAAGGGGTTGGTTGCATATAAATACTATTTACAATAAGTACAGTAATTACCAATTACAAATGTATATCTATATGCAATATGTATATGACAATAATAATAATAATAATAATAATGATAATAATAATATAATATAATACAGTATAAATATACAGTGTACGTATACATTCTGTGCAATTTGGGCATAATATAGTATAGATATACAGTGTACATATACATTCTGTGCAATTTGTGCATATGTGTGTGCAAAAGAAAGTCCTAGAGAGAGTCCTGTGCAGATGTTTGTGCAAAGCAAGTCCCAGGAGACAAAAATGGGCAAGAAGCAAGAAAAAAAGCAAAAGGGGAGTCCTGTTGTGTGTATGTGTGTGCGTTATGAGATGGAGTTCTGGTTGAGGGCCGGCTGTGATGCTGCCGGTCAGGATGCTCTCAACGGTGCAGGTGTAGAAGGTCCTGAGCATCTGAGAGGGCAGTTTAAAGTCCTTTAGACGTCTGAGATGGAACAGACGCTGACGGGCTTTCTTTACTATGTGGTTGATGTGACATGTCCCTGACAGATCTTGTGAGATGTGGACACCAAGATACCGGAAACTGTCCACTCTCTCCGCTGGGGTCCCGTTGATGATGAGTGGTTGGTAATTCCTCATCCCCCGCTTTGAGCTGAAGTTCACGATCATCTCCTTTGTCTTGCTGACGTTCAGGAGGAGATTGTTTCCTGTTTTTCTCCCTCTCTGGCTCATCTTCAGCAGCTGTAATTGTGCTTGGTAATTCGTGTCTTCTCGCTTTTTCTTGTGCTTTTTCTTTTTCCCTCAGAAACTGTTTCAGCATGATTGGCATGCTGAACAGGTGTCGGGAGGTCGCACGTGTCAATGGTCACACACTGTGTTTTCACCAAATCTGCTAGTTTTCTAGGAGTCTCCCCACAGGATTCAGAGTCTCATCACTGTCGTGTTTACATGTGGTTATTTTAGAAAAATCTCCTTGAACTGGAAAACCTTCTGTCCCCGATTAGATAGGCCTCTTACTTCTCTCACATCAACGGAAACCCAGTTTCCCTTTTACACTGTCACACAGCTTTTACCTACTTTTCAATAGTGCAGAGTCTGTTCGACCTCCTCACAGGGTTCTTTTTCCCTATTTGGGATAGTAGCGTCATCCCAGTCCTCAGTCTGAGTCCCACTGCCTTTTTGGGGTTTATCTGGCCTTTTTTAGGTTAATAACAACTTGACATGACGTCTGCAGCAGTTCGTCGTCTCTCAGATGGTTCTGTGGACGATCGAACTATCCCATCCTAGTCGCCAAGATGTTAAGGAAATTCACTAACCCCAAAATGGGTGAATCTCTCAGTCTGTAAGGAGAGTACAAGAGTCATTAGATAAAATACTCAAGAGTTTATTCAGTGTTAAGACTGGGAGTCAATTTGTGACAAGCGAACATCTCACAAGACTGAGTTCAAAAGTCATCAGACAATGGAGTTGTATTTATCCAGTTCAAGAACAAAAGGGTGTACTTGGTGTATGTGTGTGTGGTCAGAGATAAACAGTTCTTGTTTTTTTAGGTGTTTGCACACCTAGATATGGTTAGAAGAATGTGCAGACTGAAAACTCACGAGAGAAAGGATGTCTTCAAAAAGGCAGATATAGCTGACGCAGTAAAACAGGATCAATATACTATGAAGTTATATTGAGTAAAAGACTTACATCAAGCTATAATCTTTTTGTTATATCAATAATATCATGATTTCCTTCACAACACGCAGCCTTGAAGGGAGCAAAAGCTCAGTGTGGTGGTGCTGGAGGTACTGTTCCGGACTGAATGAGGTCTCCCAGTCAGGAAATCCAGGATCCAGTTACAGAGGGAGGTATTCAGGCCCAGCAGGCTCAGCTTCTCGATTAGGTGCTGAGGGATGATTGTGTTGAATCCTGAACTGACGTCTATGAGCACCATTTGTACATATGAAGCTTTATTGTCCAGGTCTGTGAGGGCCAGATGGAGGGTCATGGAGTCGTCTCTAGAGAGGTTAGGACAATTCCCAAACTGCAGGTGGTCCAGTGAAGGTGCTAGCTGGGTCTTGATGTGCCTCATGACAAGCCTCTCAAAGCATTTCATCATGATGGGTGTGAGTGCAACGGGACAATAGTCCTTTAGGCAGGATACCAAAGATTTCTTTGGCACATGGATGATGTCGTTCAGTGCACATCAGTGCACTTGCCAATGTAGCTGGTCACTGTTTATGTGTACTCCTCCAAGTTAATTGAATTGCCGTTGGTTGTAGCCTCCAGTCTGTGCACTCAAAACAGTCCTGTAGAGCATAGACGGCTCCCGTTGGCCAGGTGAGAACCTGGCCATGCTAATCCCAGCACAACATAGATGTGGTCTTGAGTATCTTAGTTGAGGGCAGAGCTCCGTACGGTACGCACCAGGAATGTTTGTGTAAACAAGATCCAGCATTTTTTTCCCCTCTCGTCGCACAGTCCCCACATGCTGATAACATTTAGTAAGCACTGACTTGAGATTTGCATGGTTGAAATCTCTGGCGATAATAAACATTCCGTCGGGTTGCGCATTCTGCAGATTGCTATTAGTTCCATAGAGAACACAAAGCCTCCTTAGCATTAACGCTAGAGGGAATGTACACTCCAATAAGATGCACCGTTGTGAATTTCCTTGGAATGTAAAATGGCCTACATTTAAACAGTCACAATCTCCATGAGCGATGAGCAGTATTTAGAAACAAGCACAGAGTTCTTGCACCATTCCATTTTGATGTAAATACATATGTCAACATTGCGAGTCTCACTGCACAGAACTGCATTCCTGTCGGCATGAAACAAGGCTAGCGTGTCTATCTGAGTCTGGAACTCTGTCACTGAGCCACGTTTTCGTAAAAACAAGTACTCAAAAGTCTCTGAACGCTCTCCGTGTTGTCCATTCAAATCGAATGTAGTCCAGTGGATTTTCCAGGGAGCAGACATTTGCTAGAAGAATGTTGGATAGCCAGCCAGCTAGAATTAGTTTTTAGCCTAGCATGGAACACCGCTTCCATTGTCTACTCTCTCTGTCACCGGCATCAGGCGACATTGAGGGCCTGGACTCTGTAACAAGCCGAGTTCTTGGAATATCTACAGCACATCGTCTTGTAGGTTGGTTGCTGAATGGTTTTCACATCCAAATAATATCTGGCGGTCGTATACATGAACACCACTGTTTCGGGTATCCATGTGATATCAGTTGTCGGGCTAAAAACTTAAATAGTGTTGGCCCTGGTGTGGCCGCTGCTTGCTATTGCCGCACCGCCATCTTACCACCAAGTCAAGAAATCTTGAAAAAAAAAGCAACCAAAGTTGGGTAAATGACCATGGTTTTGGTGTGCTTGACTGGCCAGCAAACTCACCAGACCTTTCTCTTTGTCAAGAGAAAAATGAGAAACAAGAGACCAAAAAATGCAGATGAGTTGAATGCCACTGTCAAAGAAACCTGGTCTTCCATACCACCTCAGCAGTGCCACAGACTAATCAACTTCATGCCATGCCGATTGAGGCAGTAATTAAAGCAAAAGGAGCCCCTACCAAGTATTATGTACATATACATATGAATGTACTTATGAACATATATGAACATACTTCCTAGAAGGCCAACAATTGTGGAATTGTTGAATTGAATTGTTGAAAAAAAATTGAGTTTTTTATGAAGTATTCAAAATTGTTTAGTTTGTGAATTGGTGGGTTTTTTGTTAAATGTGGCCAAAATCACAATTTAAAGAACCAAAGGCTTAAAGTAAGTCAGTCTGTGTGCATTGAATATATTTAATACATGAGTTCAACAATTTGAGTTGAATTACTGAAATAAATGAACTTTTCCATGGCACTCTAATTTTTTGAGATGCACCTGTGCTTTCCTCTTAGAGATATTGCTATAATAAATATGATGCCACTACATGATGAAATACTAGTTTATGCGTTCATTACCTCTAGGTTGGATTACTCTAATGCCTTACTCTGGTAGGACCGTACGCAATCTCCAATTAGAACTAATTAAAACTATTTTATAAGCATTACATTAGCTGCCATTTAAATATCCCCTTGATTATAAAATACCGGCACTACTGTTGACGTATGAAGCCCTGAATAGTCTCGCACCGCAGTACCTAAAACAAACTTCTAGTTCTTAATGATCCTCCACGTCTACGTTGATCCAAAAGTGCAAATTATTTGCTTGTACCTCAGGTTAAATAGGCTACAGCAGGGGGCAGAGCTTTCTCTTACAAAGCCCAGCCATTTATGGAACAGTCTTCCAATTAGTGTTCGGGATTCATAGTCTAAATGTTTAAGTCCAGGTTAAAAAGAAATTTGTTAGTCAAGCTTATTGGAAATAGTTCTCTCTTAAGTAAAGGAGCAAATCAAGAGTGTTCATGATCCTCCACGGCTACGTTGATCCAAAAGTGCAAATTATTTGCTTGTACCTCAGGTTAAATAGGCTACAGCAGGGGGCAGAGCTTTCTCTTACAAAGCCCAGCCATTTATGGAACAGTCTTCCAATTAGTGTTCGGGATTCATAGTCTAAATGTTTAAGTCCAGGTTAAAAAGAAATTTGGTTAGTCAAGCTTATTTGAAATAGTTCTCTCTTAAGTAAAGGAGCAAATCAAGAGTGTTCATGGGTATTGAGTATTTGTGAAATGAGATGTCTGGATGCTGTCGTCCCTCCATTCTCATCTGTCGCCGTGTTTGCTGACTGTTTTATGTTTCAGGAAGCCCTCATGTTTCTTTCACCTTCTGGCTCTCTCCTTTTAGTTATGATGTCATAGCTAGTATCGCCCCTAAATATTATAGTATAGTATAGTATAGTATAGTATAGTATAGTATAGTATAGTATAGTATAGTATATATAGAGTCCCTTCCTGCACTTTACATTAGGCTCAATACATTGTATTTACTCATTACATGATCATACCTAATACCTCTCACATTCAGTTTCTCTGCCGAGTTATACATGCTGCTCCCGAGCGCCACATGTTCCTGGCTATCTCAGACCTTCCTGATCCATGCTGTTTCTCTTTCTATGTTGGAGGTGATCATGGCTGCTTTTGATGTACGATTGTGCAAGGACGGGCGGTGATGGTCTTGTGCTTGGATTCGCCATCAGTGAACACTAACTTTGAAATGAACAACTTAGTGTTGAACTCTTAAGCAGCTTAGAAGCATCTGGTCGGGAATCTACTGAATATAAACCTGTTTAGACTGGACATTATCTATAAAACACAAAATCTGCTGTCCCCGAGATGAGGAAGAATTTCCCCTTGAGTCTCATTCCTCTCAATGCTTCTTCTTCGCACCATATTAGGGAGTTTTCCCTTGCCATTGCCACCTCAGGCTTGCTCATTGGGATACATTTAATTTCAGAATTTTACTTATTTTTCTTTATTCTTTTTCTTCTGTGAAGATGCTTTGGGGCAGTGCATATTGTTAAAAGCATGATACAAATAAATTTGAATTGAATATAATGCATTTTATTAGGTATAGCAACATTTTGTTTATCCAAAAATTTTAATCCAGAAAGCTTAAAGGTCATCCACATGGTGTAATGCCCCCTGTGCCGGCGAACTACAGAGGGGCGTGGTCGGGGCGCCGCCTGAAGACGGACTCACGTCACAGCCAAGTTCAAGTTTATGTTCCGTGTGTGTCATGTGTCCTTGGTTTATGT
>JAOUQX010072644.1:0-11682 GCA_028566295.1 Liobagrus marginatus | reverse complement strand
AGTGGTAATGGGAGGATTTGGAGTAGTACAGTGGTAATGTGAATGACTGGAGTACTATACTGCCAATGAAAGTAATAAGAGAGATATAATGGCAATGGGAATAATGAGTAATATAGTGGTTATAGAGGTACAGCAGTGGTGTAAAGGGAACGCACCGCAGTATAGTGATAATGGGTGTAGTGTAGTGTTATGGGAGTAACATCAGCCCTTTGCAAACGTTCTCAGCAGCTTCAAAGACCTTTGATAAAGGTTATTGCTGATAAAATAGTCTTAACCTTCTAATAATAATATTAATAATTATATTATTATATAATTATATAATTATTAATAATAATATTAATAATATAATAATAACTTCACACTTTTGCTCAGCCAAAAGGATGAATTATTAATCAAGGACTTCAGTTAAGAGATATTTTTGTTATTAGTTAAGGGATAATGAGTGTATTATGACTTAATTGCAAGATTTAATCACAATTAATGAATAATTAATACATTACTCCTGGTAATTAAACACATCAAATTATCTGTTAAATGTATGCCCTTTTTATTTGGGTGGAGGTTTTGGTGATAAGCAATCAACAATATGTAGACATTTCTTTAATGTATTTTGACTTTGTTGGGTATCAACTGGACGAAGCCATTTTATGCTCAAGTTTCTGTACAAATACCAGTAGTGTTTTCAAGCAGGATAAAAAGCCATTAATTATTTAATTATTAGCCTAATCTAGATACAAAAAAAGAAAAGCCTGTGTAGACACCTATTGTTATACAACTAATGTCTGATTTAGTGAGTTGGATCAACATTCTTTGAATAAGCTGCTAATTTAAAAAGGGAAAAATAAATATAAATATAAAAATAAATATTTTATTTTTAAAATAAAATGAGGAGTTAAAGCCTAGTCCACTGTTGTGCATTTTCTATGCTTTTCGAATTTAATTTTCATTACAAATAGTGTTATCTACAACAGCTTTAAAGTTAAAGCCAATTAATTAATTAATTAATTAATTTTAACAAATTGTTTTTTAAAAGTTTCTTAGTGTTTTCCCCTTTTTGTAAGCTTGTTTGGGCAAAACCTGATAATTTATCGTGTCAGGGATGAGTTGAGGGTTATCTAATAGATTTGGTATAATATCAATACACGATAGTGGACATGAAGAAAATCTGGCCTATTGAACAAAGCAGTTTATATTGAAAACCAGATTTTTCAAAAATATTTTATTTAAAGAAAGAAAAATTAAGAATCTCGAATATTAAATCATCAAGATGGGGAACATTGACGTTTCCAGTCCATTTCCAAATTTTTAATCTCTTTATTTAAAACTTTGAAGATGACAGAAGACAGATGTGAAATGAATACCATTCAGTTATGGAGTCCAGCTTACCAATTTCCACACAAGGGCATTTGACCTTTCTGGGGATTTTTCTTAAAATAACACGTGCTGCTTTTAAATTTGATATCAGATATGACCGCGCTGGAGGCAGGCAGGTGTTAGATCACATTCATTGCCCCAGAGATTTCATCCTCAATTTCTCAAGCTGCATTGAAAATGAACTACACAATCTGCAGTATGTACTACACCATCTAGTCAGTGTATAAGCTTTTTGTGAAACTGGATCATTAATGCTTTTTTACTAGCCGGAATTATAAGCATTTCCCAGTCACTGATCAATGATGCCTATATAACACAATGTCGCTAGCTTTAACAGAATCCAACAATACAACGATAAATAATGCAAATGATCGAAACATTAAAAGTCAGAAATGAATGATGATTAAATTTATAATCATTATTATAACACAATAATAAACCCAACATTGTCTGAAATGTTTGCTGCACATTATTTATGTGCTGACTGGAGGGTTTATGTTTTGTTTGTTTGTGCATGTGCTTTTCTTTGGGATTAATTTGATTAACATTCGAGGCTGTTGAGAAAACCAGTCTGCCTTTCTGCTCCTGTTACCATCATAAAGGTTCAACTGACTGTGATATGTTTTTATTTATTTCATTTCTACATGTTTTAGCCACTATTAGATGCCTGTTTGGCACTCATGTAGTCTAAAATGAATAAGGAAACAAAACTCATGAGTTTGTCAGTTTTTTAAATCCTTGGTATAGGCAAGATATTCTTTTTTTTGCATAGCCAAGTTTTAATTAGAATAATATTGCATATAATTAGATGGAAATAAAAGGAATAATGGAGATTTCGCTTTCGCTAAATCAGCTGAGTTGATGTGGTTTAGAACACTGTGCGGATGTAAGTTCTGGACCTTATGTGACATTTAGAATGAGACTGATTTTTGAGAAACGATATTTTATATACGGTGCATATATATATATATATATATAGAGAGAGAGAGAGAGAGAGAGAGAGAGAGAGAGAGAGAGAGAGAGAGAGAGGAATTGTTCTGAGAAACACAGAATTGAAAAAAATCTAAATTATGTAGTGTACTTTAGCACTGAAAATCTGCATCATCAGCAGATTACATTTTTAGGATTAAAGGAAAGGTTTGTCATAGTATCAAATTGACACCATTTTTTTTACTTTATAAATGTATTTGATCATCCAAGAAATTTTTGATTCATTCTTTTGATTTATCTGATTTATAAAATCAGAGTAAAAGATGCCAATATTAAATCTATATGAACGTTATAGTTAAAATGTTTGATGATCGTACCAACATCCTAATATTTTTAATAATTGTTCCCTGCTGAGTTTTAAAATTGAAGTGAATATTTTGACCATGAATTGTTAGTAATTAATAAAAAAAAAAAAAAAGCATTTTAAGTATTCCTTGTAAGGTCATGGGTTCGATTCCTGCCAAGCGTGTTTCTGTGTGGAGGTTGCGTGGGGCCCCGTGCTTGCGCGGGTTTTCCCGGGTAAACCTGGGCATAGGTGAATGTGAGTGTGAAATATTTTCTGTGTGTAAGTGTTAGCCCTGCGATTAACTGCCGATTGTCCCCCGCATCACGCCGTAAGTTAACTGGGATAGACTCCAGTGACCCTGATGAAGGCGATGAATGAATCAAAAATTTCTTGGATGATCAAATACATTTGTAAAGTTCAAAAATGGTGTCAATTTGATACTATGATCCTATTTCCTTTAATCCTCAAAATTAAATCCGGTTCTGGTCAACTTTCTGCTTAAGCTTTAATTGCTCCTGGTCTTTGCAAACTCTCCTGGGCCATGTGTGTGTGTGTGTGTGTGTGTGTGTGTGCGTGTGTGTGTGTGTCGAGGCTTTTGCTCAGACAATCGTGAATTAAACACGCTTCAGAAGAACAACCTCCAGACTGGAATGTGATGAGGTTTGTATGCCTGGTGAATCCTAAATCGTCTGTGTGCATAAAGAAAAGAGCTGGAACCACTGAGGAGAGGCGGTCCACTGTTGACTCTGGTATTATACAGAGTGTAAGCCAAATACATGCTGGGATGCTAGGCTTGTAGAAATTGTGCTGCATATCACATGGAGCACTGCTAACCCATGCTCAGCACCTTGCACCGCAAATCCAATGAGGTTCGGCGTCCCCTACAATGTCGACTGCATCACATTTGCCTGGGGCAGAGTAAAGTCGAATCACTCATAGCTTATGAGCTGAGTGACCGCACACATCCTCGACGATGGAACTGGTCATATATCACTGCTTTACCCTGTTGCTTTACTTCTATATATTTTCCATAGGTTGGTGGCAAATTTTTGTAACAAACATTTTCATCACTAGGTTTAAACACTACAGAAAGCCTGTGGTTTAGATTCAAGATAGATGTTCACATGATGAAAACTGGAAATACTGAAAAGCATTTCTATTCTATTCTATATAAAGCAAGTTCTATTCAACGTTACTTTATTTACTTGTACTTGTATTTTAACAATGGACATCAAAACAAATGTGTGGTGCTGGCTCAATGTTAAGGCTCTGGGTCAGTGATCAGAGGGTCGGGGGTTGAAGCCTCGCACCAGGCAAGCTACCATCATTGGGTCCTTGAGCAAGGCCCTTAACCTCACTTGCTCCAGGGGCGCCGCACGTTCTGGCTGACCCTGCGCTCTGACCCCAGTGTTCAAATTCGTAATATATGAATTGGGATATGCGGAATAAAAACATTTCACTGCATGTATGTGTATGTGATAAATAAGATCTGAATTTGAATTTGAAAATAGCTTTCCAGGAAGACACAAATATAGACACGAATGCCACGTGATTGGCTGAACTGCATAAATGTACAGTTGATTGAATTTGGTGCGTGTATTTACACACTTAAAGGTGTGTATAAATGCACATTGTTACATACTACAACCCCGAGAGAGAGAGAGAGAGAGAGAGAGAGAGAGAGAGAGAGAGAGAGTGAGAGAGAGTGAGAGAAGTTGAATGCTAGTCTTAGCCTGAATATGGGCTTTTCCTTTAGTTAAAACGGAGCCTGATTTACATGAATACCATAAAAATATTTTTTTGTCCCTGTTCAAAAGATTCAAAAAGCCAACTCCAATGATCTTGATCCTTTGGGCGAATTGTTTTTGAGAAGAGAATCTGAATAAAATCCATTCAAAATTTAAAAGAATGGCACAGCACAAGGGCGGGTTTGACATTGCTATTCAAATGCTTATTAAAAAAACAAATCTCTCAGTTCCATACCTCAGCACCGCAGTCAATACCCAGAGGCTGATTTGCATGAACAGCTCTTTAAATCGTTGAAACAAGCAGGAGATTTGAAAACATTTTTGAGAACCATGTTTTCGGGATTTGTACAGATCTTGATACTTAAAAAAAGCAGTGTGTTTGTATGTGCCATAGAACCCTTCCTGGAAAAAAAATTATTAGAAGCCTTCTGAAATTTGTACTGGTTTTAGGTAATCATGATTATCCATCAATGAAAAAGTCTTTATTGACATCTGGTGACATTGAATAGGAAGCTGCTGCCATTGTTTTCATGGTGTGATTTTCGATGGGTTTTAAAGATACTCATAAATGCATGTTCAGAAATTTCTAATCAAGTGATTTAAAGCATCAGGATTTTATTTATTGATTGTAGTTTACTCTATGATGTTTTATAATGATTTATAATCCCATTCTCTGCTGTCACTTAAATGAGGATGGGTTTCCTCTTGAATCTGGTTCCACTTAGGCTTTCTTCCTCATACCATCTAAGAGAGTTTTTCCTTGCCGCAGTCACCCCAGGCTTGTTCATTAGGGTTAAATATAATCACACATTTATTCTAAGTTTAATATTAATTTAACTGTTCACTTCCTGTAATTATGTTCCGTAAAGCTGCTTTGAGACAATGCCTACTTGTTAAAAGCCCTATACAAATAAAAGTTCACTGAAATTTAGCTGAAAACTCTGTTTCGGAATTTGGAGACCTGGCTATCAAATCTATGTGTGTTTTTTGAACATCCTGTTCCTGATTTAGTTTCGTTCATACTCCTTTAATTATAGCCACACTTCTGTAAATACTACAACGTGTGCATTACATTTCTTTTGGCCTTCCATTTCATCAGAAAAGTGTTCAGTGGGGTTGAGGTCAGGGTTCTGTGCAGAACACGCAAGTTCTTTCACTCCGGTCAAACAAAACAGTGTTTGTGTTCCAGTGACGGAATAATGTAATATCAGTCTAAACATCTGTGTGCTTCCAACTTTATGGCAACAGTTCAGGAAGAACACAAGTGTAGACGTGCCTGTAAAATGTCCACATACATTTGACCATATAGTGTAACTGATTTAAAGGTTTGTCAAGTATAATAATATAGACCGCTTGGGTACTGTGCTCATCAAGGCTAAAACACACAGCATAAGCGTAAGATGCAACATACTGTACATACAATGATGTAAATGCCCTTGTAACTTGTAAATGTCCCAAAAATTATTTACCAAGTTCTGCAATGACTAAATTACATTTAAAGGATGAGTGGATTTCTAATAACTTGAATTAAAGACTGTTTATATGTTTCAGTAAATATAAATCCCATACAATAAGACACGGGGGGAATTTCATTAGCAGTTAAATTGAAAGCATACACCAGCTTAGTAGCTGTGCTTTATTTCCTTCCTGATGTGAGAATTAATCTGTGTCTCACACAACTGAGTGTCACACGAAGCAGAAGAACCTTGGAGTAGAAATGCCTCAGAAATTGGATTTTGAAAAACATATCCTTGGGTTTTGAACATATTTGTCGATTGTTGGTCAGTTTTTTACATTTTTTTAATAGTACGTTTCCAATGAAAAATATTGTGTGCAAGGACACGATGCATGAAAAGCACGGTGAAAATACACCAGATTTATAATGTGCAAACTTGATAACGACTACACTAACATGCAATTTAACACACCAGCTACATTTTTCATGGGCATTACGCAATTTTAGGGAAGGTTTCTTGCTCCAACTGTCAAATAAATGCCAATATCTCTGCAAATACTATCATTTGTTTTGCACACAAAAAAGTTTCTTCAGGTGAATTTATCATTTGAGTTTTGTTTCATTACACTTTTAACGATAGACCGTGTCATACGACACTTATCCAGAAATATATAAAAATTTATCAATTCAGGACATAGTTACAAAAATATTCAATATGCAAGACAAGGGTCACGTGTGTCAGGGAAAATCCTCCTGAGACCACATCAGGAAGAAAATATTTATCTCGCATTTATCTAGAAAATAGTATTCTTCAGTAGAAAGTCTAAATCATTCATAGTTCAACATTATCTGCATGGTTCCATATGGTACCATGTATACTAATTAGCTATCTGTAAGATGGTCATTCCCAAAAGCAGCGAGTAATTTGCAACTGATGAGAACTTCAACCAGAATTAAGGCATCCAATCAAAAAGGGATGGATAAAGCTGCAGGTCCAGAAAGCAAATTAGAGATTACATTAGTCTGAACAAAAAGGCAGGTACTATATGCAACTTTTCTTAGTGCAGGTGCACATTTGTGCATTTTAAGTTATGGCCACATGTGCACGGGTCCTAGTGAAACGCTGGGCAAACTCAGGGCTAATATACCTGAGCTCAGGATTACATACAAACTTTACAGACTCTATATATTTAATCAGTAGAACCAGGGACTATATAAACACTACAGCACTAGTCGATTTAATGAATACAATACAGTCGTAGGGCGGCACGGATATTGTCCAGGATGTACCCCATCTCACGCCCTAAGTTAGCTGGTATAGTCTCCACCACCCCCACGACCCTGAACAGGATAAGCGTTTGATAATGAATGGATGAATGTAGTCGTTGTAATGGGAATTACATTTTTAAATTAACAAATGAAGTTTTCTCCATATGGTTAGGAAGTTAATTTAGTATGAGCTAGTATGTGTCTGTGTGAAGCATGAGAAGAGTTTAACCTGTTGTAAAAAAGGTCAGAAGTGGAGGGTTTATGACTTGTGTCTGGTTAGATAAAATAAGCAGATGACCAGGATGTAATTAGGCAGAGGTGAAACACCCAGCTGCAGAGATCATTCAGATATTGGTACGTCGTAAAAGCATTTGCTCCACTTCTAACCCCCCCCCCCCCCTTCCTTCCTATCTGGCTGAGGGATAAAAAAGAAGATTGTAACACACAGTTTTTTTTAGTTCTGTCTGAGATGCTCAGCCATCCGGCTGAGCACGTTAGAGACAATTCCCTGTTGCCGGTAACAATAAAGAATATTCTTGTTTGACTAACGTTTCAATCTCTCTTTAAGGTGATTTATTTAATAATAGGTAAATTTCCATTACATCATCGAAATGGATTGTTAAAAAGAATCTATCACACATTCGTACAGTATATCATATTATTTCACTGGAGAAGTAGATCAGCCATGACCTGAAACGTGCCACAATCATGATGAAATCTGTTTGCTTTTTATCCTTGCAGTAACCTTCTAATTTAAAGAATGAAAACGGTCAACGCTCTGGAAGTGTCTCCTTTATTTGTTACTTCACTTTTAGGTATCAGATCCTGAACGAGAAAGTAATGTGACTCATCAAAGAGAAATAAAAGAAAAAATGGAAAGAAAATCGTTAATTGTGCAAACACACGCACATATCCGACATCCTTTCCAAAGTGATTTTTCACATGGTTTTGATGAAATAGGATAATGATTTTTTTCATGAAAACATTTAAAAAGAGAATTTTGACATCGGATTCTCACTAATACTTTTGTGGCTTAGCAAATTCCCGCAGCCACGCTCTACAAACTAGTGGAAAGCCTTTCTGGATTTGTGGAGGTTATTATACGAGTAAGAGTAAGAAATAGTATGCTTAGGAAAACACATATGGGAAGCCAAGGAGGCTTTATAACTTTAAAACCCACCTCATAACTTACAGGACTTACAGGATCTGCTGCTTCCATTTTGGTACCAGATATCACAGCACACTTTCAGGGGTCTAGTGGAGTTCATCCCTTGATTGTGTTTTTCACAAAACAGTGGCGAGTTGTTGTTTTACCTTCCTCGATTTCAGTTAGATAATGAACATTATCAATGCCTAAATCGTTTTGAGAGCTGAACAGCACTTACAGAGTTCACTTGAACTGCATAATGCCATTAGTGTAACTCAAAATGTGTCTCTCAGGCTTTGGAAACCCTGATGAAGAAAAAAGTTCATCCAAGCCCGGTAGCAAAAGTGATGGGAAATGTCAGACAACTGATCTGATCAGTTCTATGAAAGACCAAGAGCAAGTGAATTTACAGTAGCATGTTGAAGGATTTTCCACAGTGTACCAAATTCATTAAAAACCTATTTGGACATCTAATAGTGCACTGAAACTGTGAGCTGATCAAAAGCCCTAGGATATCACTGCCTCTATATTAATGTACTGCAGTTCCCCAAAATGAAAGAAAAGAGAACAAAAAGGGAACAAATGGATCCGTTGGTTATGGCCAGTGTTGGTTATGGCATGTTTCTTTAAAAAAGTAATTAGTTAACTTAGTAACTGAGTTACATCATTCTAAAAGGAACTAATTAGCAGGGAAAGTAACTATTGTGTTCAAATATGTCAAATAATCAAATAATGTGGATTCCCCCAATATTAAATATGTTAAATGAATGAAATGGGCTTGACATCGTGACTGTGTATACGCTTGTGTGTGTGAACACCCTTACTAGCTACTCTGTTTCTGGTTGGCAAATGATTGAAATTTACTCTACCTAAGCCAATCATCATCAGTTGTGGTTGTCACACAACACATACATACCCATCATCATCATCATCATCATATGTGTCCCACCACATAACACACACAGACCAGAGAAAAAACTTTGCAGGTCCGGCTGAGGGAGAGCCTGCTCAGATGCAAACAGCTTCAGTGACATCAATTATAGTAACGGCGCATGTTATTGTCAGTAACAGTATTGGCGTAATGGGGAAACACTCATTCATTTGATTTATCATTACTGGAAAACATAACGCAACTATTAACGCTGTTTATTTATAACGATGTTATTCACCGGTAATGGTTAGGGACATTTTTAAATACTAAATAGAGATAGATTTATTCCAGCAGGAATATTGCAGAAGATCAGAGGGATCCAATAAAATCCGACTGGAAATTTATTATGTTTTTATACATAACTTTAGGTCTTTTATTTTGTTTTTGTATACACACTATATGTTTGTATAAGCTGGTGACTAGTTTATTGGAAGTAGTTTCAATACAACTCTATTCACATCTCTAAAATTTGCGCTTCATTACAAAAGTTACTGATACGAGTAACAATGACGAAGTTTGCTACTAAGATTCTGGATGTTGTGCTACTAAGGTCCAGCCATGAACTCGAATAAGGATCATTCCTAAAATATCACACAGTCACCTCAAACATCAGAAAAGATTTTATATATTTGAATAAGAAATCTATTCAATTTAATGAGGATAAATATGAAACAATGAAGCACAAATAATTCACCACGGCTAATATGTTTTCTTCTTTTTGACCCTTCTAGCTATTCATATTTAGCAGACCCTGCAATGTACCTACAATGTTGCTATAAAATGGAGGCTGACGTGAATGAATTATTGAAATGTTGTCTGTGACATTGCAAACGGTTTGCATGAGTTTATGAGTCTAGCCCGACGGCCTTCATTTCAGACATCCAGATAATACAAGTCTAGCTTTATTTTTTATTTAAAGATATTCTCCTGCCAGACAGTGCTTACTATGGTTAAATTATGAACCACCCTCATCAACCATAGTAAACAACATTGTTGTTAAAGTGATTCATATCAATTTGATTATGATGTTGCTAAAAGTTTACTTCAGGTCAACGTTGGCTTTGGGTTTAAATACATATTAAGATTTTCAGCATTTGTGGTCCCAAATTGGATTATTATTAGCCTAAAGAATTTTTTCAACTTCTTTAAAAAACAAAATGCTTTTTTAGCCATTTTTGTGCCACAATCCAACGGAAACAATTATATTCACCAAGCCTTGATGTGGTCTTCAGGCAAAATTGCTGCTTTTGAGTGGAATTGTATCAACACAGCTGAGAAGTTAGTTAGATGGCTCATTGTCCCCGGAACAATTATTCTTCAAGGTCACTGAATGCGAACTCTAGTCTACATGTCAGTAACACATTCCACAGTGGTGTGTTGTTCAGTCAGCCAGCATATACTGTAAACTTCTTGACTAGATTAAAAGACTTTACGACCAATTTCACCCTAATTTCATCTCTCTTTGTCCCACTTATCAGCCACCATCCCTTTTACATAAGTTACCCACTAAGGCATGTAAAGGCTAACCTGTGCCTGTGAGTCACATGAAGCCAGCCAAGTTCGTTTTTCAGAACTGCGGACGACGTTCAGACGACAGGTCTGTGTGGTGTTTTAGGTATATATTTCACTCTTCTGACTCATGACTGATGCTCATCATTGCTGCGTACTTTATCTTTACCATCTGATCTGAGGTTACCTTAGCTAGTTGGTCTTAGCTGAAAAAAAGATACAAATTTCTTCAATCAACTTTAATTTATTTTTATATTATGGCTTTAAGAATCCAAATTCTGTTTGCTTTTATTGATTAGTATGCTAGAAATGCCTTACTAAATTTGCACGACGCCTCTGACTGCCTGAGCCTTGATTAAACTTTTTGACAGTAAGGACACTTAGGATTTGGCTTCTATTTTCTGGCATCAAAACATAAATGAATTATCGTGGTGTGCATGACAAATTTAATTACCGTGACACCATCCTGTTATCTTTCCTGAGATGTACTAAAGGAAAACAAATCCACCTAAATGCATAACTTAAATAACGTAATTATTTCCTGTAGGAAAAACGTGTTTTAAAGAGTAAGCGCTTTTAAATCAATTCTTTTTTTTCTTTTTCTTTCTTTTGTAGCATTTAGAAAGGTCTTGCTTTAATGCTTTGGTTTTACAGCCATTTCATCTCATCACACGCTGCATTGTGCAAAACTGGAGAAGAGACATGTCTATTTTAGATCTATGTTGCCTAATACATAAAAAACAATGCAAAATATTAGTCAAATACAATATAAACATTTTAAAGTCAGTATCTGTATGTATTTACGTAAAATGTTCTTTTTTCCGGTCTTCAACATTAATGCATTGATTAGGGAGTCTGTGCTTATTGTTGCCCAGATTCTGGTTCTTTGCGAAGAAGAGTTGAACTCTCAAAGTACTCTCAAAGTACACTTATAGCTCTCTTACCCCAAAGTTGTTCATTCCGAGATGCTTT
>JAOUQX010072581.1:0-14252 GCA_028566295.1 Liobagrus marginatus | reverse complement strand
GTTGAGGTCCTTCTTAATCTTTCTGGCCCTGGTTAAGCAGCGTTTATTGTAGATGTGGTGCAGGTCAGGAAGTTCAGGAGGTTCTACAGGAAGGTAGAGCTTGTCGTCTGTCCTGCTGTGTGCTGTTCCTGAACCACGCTGTAGTGCTGCCGGTCAGGATGCTCTCAACGATGCAGGTGTAGAAAGTCCTACGTCCTAAAGGACGCTAGCACCATTAGCGCTATTAGCAATCATGACGAAGCGAGCATAAAAGGTGTTTAGCTCGTGTGCTAATGAGGGTTCCACGCACATCATCTTGGATGTTGGTGCTTTATACTCCGTCATTGATTTAAGTCCCTGCCACATGTTTCTAAAGCTCTGATGGAAGAGAGACTCCAGTTTTTCACCATAATGTTGCTTCGCTAATTTCACTGCTTTCCACACGTTATAGGATGCGGCTTTGTATTCACTCATGTCCACGGTCACGAGCCCCGCGCTGTAGGCACTAGATCGAGATTTTAGTGCATCAAGTACACTTTTATCCACCCACAGCTTTTGATTGGGAAATACTTTGATATTGGCTTCTGGATTGAATCGTCTGCCAGTTTCCCGATAAATCCTGTGATTACTATCGTAAACTCGCTGATGTCATCAGAGCTGCGCCAAAACATTTCCCAGTCCACGTCATCCAGAACGTCTTGAAGCGCTGCCGCTGATTGGTCCATCCAGCATGCGACCTCCCTCCTAACCGCTAAGCTATTTGTTTCAGTCTGTTTTGATACTTAGGCAACAGAAAAATGGCCGCGTGATCAGACTTCCCAAACGCCGGGCATGATAGCTCTTTGTAACTATCCTTGAGCTGTGTGTAGCAGTGATCCAGTGTCCTTTCACCTCTGGTGGCACACGTGATGTGTTGGTGGAAGTTCGGTACTGCGCGTTTGAGGTTGGCACTGTTAAAAAATTCCCGCAACCATAAGCACAGCGTCCCGGTGGAAAGTTTGATATGAAGTTAGCACCTCATGAAGATCACGTAAAGTGCTGTCCGTGTCCGCCTGTGGTGGAATGTAGATGGCGCTGATTATAACCGAACTAAATTCCAAAGGAAGATAGAAGGGGCGATATTTTAAAGTCAAAAGCTCTAAGTTTGGTGAGCATGAACGTGAGAGAGGTACAATGCTAGTGTTGTTGCACCAGCTGCTATTAATCATCAGGCACACACCCCCACCTTTCGTTTTTCCCGACTCCATTGTTCTGTCCATGCAGTGGACCGAGAAGGACTCAGCCAGTTGTATGGCGTGGTCTGGTACCGCTGGGTTCAGCCATGTTTCGGTGAAACACATTATGTTACAGGCTCGAATGTCCCGTTGGAATTTGACCCTGGCGCTGAGTCGAGCTTGTTTTCTAGTGACTGGACGTTGCCTAACAGGACGCTAAGCAGGGGAGCGCGATGTGCGTGTGCCCTCAGTCTGTTCCAGATGCCGGCTCGCTTCCCTCGTGGACACTTCCGGTTCCCTTTGTTCTCCCTCTGGATCTCCCTCTGGATCTCCCTAGGCCAGCTCGGATCCGTGGTTAAAAACGGTGATTGGTGAGTTGATTTCCTCTTAATAGACATAAGAGTCTCTCTGCTATACTTAATGTACTCCATCGTGAAAGAAAAATAGATACAGTAAAGTACAGAGAAAACTAATGTAAAAACTAAGAGAATCAGCGAAAGCAGATCAGAGCAGTCTTGATGGCGGCCTGTTACAAGGGCACCATCTTGAATTCCGACATTTAACAAAAACCCATCAATTCACGTTCTCAACAAATTAGAATACTTCATATGACCAATTAAAAAAAACACTTTTAGTGGATTGTTGGCCATATATTTACTGTATGTATTTAATGTATAGTAGGGGCTCCTTTTGCTAATTACTGCCTCAATTCAGTGTGGCATGGAGGCGATCAGTCTGTGGCACTGCTGAGGTGGTATGGAAGCCCAGAATTCTTTGACAGTGACAAAGTTTGATCTTGTCATTGCCAACAAAGGATATATAACAAAGTATTGAGATGAACTTTTGATATTGACCAGATACTTATTTTCCACCATAATTTGCAAATAAATACTTTCCAAATCAGCCAATGGTGATTGTCTGGATTTGTTTTCTCATTTTGTTTCTCATAGTTGAGGTCTGCCTAAAATGACAATTACAGGCCTCTCTCATCTTTTTAAGTGGGAGAACTTGCACAATTGGTGGCTGACTAAATACTTTTTTGGCCCAGTATATATCGGCAGAACCTTTCCCAGATCATCATACTGCCACCACTGGTGTTTATTTTTCACTCTAGTGCATGCTAATGCCTTCTCTAATCAGATTTATTGGACAAATTTTGTAAGATACTGATCAATACAAACCAGTAACCCCTCACAAAGGCTTCAGTTTTTTGATGGCCTGGCCACATCATTTAGCCATCACAATTTGTCCCTCAAATCCATATGGTTTGCCCATTTCTCCTGCTTCTAGAACATCAACTTGTGGACAAAAAAGTTATATATCCCACACATGATGACTAGATAATCAGTGTTATTCACTTCACATCATTTTTATTAATATTGAGGCTCAGTGCTAGATGTAAGCATTCTTAATGTCGGTATTGGACCTTCAGATACACTGTTGGCTCTTAGTATATAAATAGAAAATAGCTTGTTTCTTTTAAGTGCAGCAGTTTTGTGTGCGTGTGTGTGTGTGTGTGTGTGTGTGTGTGTATGTGTGAGAGAGAGAGAGAGAGAGGGAGAGAGTGAGAGAGAGACAGAGAGAGAGAGAGATAAGGGTTCACTGTATTATACTTTTACTGAATGTAATCGACAAGGACAGGAAGCAGACTGGGTTGATAGGATTACTTGGTCTTCTCTGCAGGCTGTAAAAAGCTTTACCAGGAAAAATTTATGAGGACGTGCACCACACACACAAACACACTCACACACACACACACACACACACACACACACACACACACACACACACGTGCACACACTTTTTTCACAAATATACTCTTATTGTATTGCTAAGAATTTATCAGCTGTCAATTCACCATTCAAAAAATGTATGGACATTTACAACCTTACACATACTAATTTCACAAGTACAGTTGTATTGCTCGTCATTTACCTATCTGTTGATTAATTCAGTTCACCAAGAATGAAATTAGCAAATTAATCTTTTGATTTTTAGACTTTAGAAGTTTCATCCCAACTTCTATCGATCGGCAGAAGGTTACCAATCATCGTGTGGAAAAGGCACAGCAAACGCAGGTAATATGATGACAGTACGCGTTGCCTGGTGTGCTTGATAAGTTTCGTTATAAAAAGCTTCCAGATGACTAGAAAACTAAAGTTGTGTGCACTTATTGCAGTGATGAACTGATCCTTCCACTGAAGCACAAGTTTGAAGTAGGATACCATCCACAGGTGAAGTATGTTTTGCCAAAGCAGTCTCTTTATGCATCTCTTTATTTCATTAGTGGATGTAGCAGCGGAGACCGGGGACAATTGTAACATTTTTTACACTTTCCTTTATACCTCAAGACATGAGTCATTGTTTGATACAAGAAAGAAATATATGTACTATATTTAGGTCACATATATTGGTCACTAATAACGTTTATATAAAAAAGTTTTTGTATAAGGTTCAAATATTTAGATGCCATGCATCATTCTGGCATGCATCTTTGTCCATCCATTGTCTATTGCTTATCCTTTTTAAGGGTCGCAGAGGCAGTGAAACCTATCCCAGCTAACTTAGGTCGTGAGGTGGGGTACACCCTGGACAATGGCCAGTTAATCGCTGGGCTAACATTTAGAGAAAGACAACCATTCATACACACATTCACTCCTTTGGACAATTTAGAGTAGCCAATTCACCTATGCCCAATTGCATGCCTTTGGAGGCAGGAGGAAACAGGAGTACCTGGTGAAATCCCATGCAAGCACGTGGAGAACATACAAACTCCACACATAAAGACCCTGTGCAGGAATTGAACCCATGACCTTCTTGCTGTGAGGCAGGCATGCTAACCACTTTGCTAACTTTTTTTGGCAGTCCTAGTTATATTGCTTATTATTTATTGACATTGTTTATCAATTAATGAATTTTACCAATGGACAAATATACAGTAGGGCTATAGCTAGTTTTGCACACACACATAAAAGCAATTGCAGCAGTTTAAACTTTATATGTTTAGTCTAAAATAGTCTATCCATAAATATATTTCCGCAATCATAACACATTTTTTAAAAATCTTCTTTCATTCCTATTGTCTTTAACATTTACATTTGATATATCTTTGCATGAAGTCGAGAGCTGTGCAAAAAAACACGCAAAAATCACACTCGGTTAGATTGTTAGATTAGCCCTAAGGTGCCTGATCATGGCTTATTTTGTTGTTTTCTTTTGGACTTGTTACTGAAGCTGGTGTTAAAGATGGCATTAAAAGCGTCCAGGTCCTACTGTAGCGATCACATCCTCTATCACTCAGTGAGCTACGATTTTTATCATTGTTAAGCTATGAAGAGTTTCCTCTTTATAGCTGCGCCGTTAGCTCATCCACACGAGTGCATTTGGAGAAATTGTACATCCCTAAATAGTTTAACATAATTCAGATGTTATTTCAGCTTTTATTGGACAGATTTATTTACAGAAAAATAGATGTACTTTAAAAAGTAGTGAAGCTGAAAATATTATTTGAAGCCTTTCAGTGATTTTTGCTATCCTGAAAATAATTATGTCAGGAGGCCTAAAAATATTTATTTTTGTGCTGTTTTAGGGGTACCTCTGTTTCTGTTTAGCTCTAAATGTCTTTGTCAAGTTATATTTTACAGTGGTGCTTAATGGTTTTTATTAAAACAGGCATACAGGTTTCAAAAAATTTGTATTTTGTTTAGATTTTTACCTTCTGATTTATATTTTTAAAAAGATATTTTTTTGTTTACGCAGATGTTTCTATCTTCAAAGTAAATGGTACTGTAAATGGCTATGAATTCTGGATTATGCTTTTTCTTCGATTGAAGTGTTTTGGCCTGTTTATCCCTAGAATGTTATCTTACTATGCTTTTATTGTAATTCAGTGTGTGTCAGTAGTGTGCTCATCATCATCATCATCACAATTAACACAAAGAACGGGAACAAGGCCGGGAAAACCCTGGGCAGACTGCGATACTATCTTAGGGCCCAATCACACATTTAAATGCCATTTAGCTTACTTTACTGATTGTAACCCATGATGCATGGGGAAAACATGAAAATTACACACCAAGAGGGTGAAAAAAGAATTCAAACCACTGGCCTCAGATGTGTGCAGCAACTGTCATAATCACTAAGCTGCTGTATCAGCCACCCAGATCTAAGTAAAAATGTATCAAACACTAATAAACTTAATAAATATTTATTTACTACCAAATTCTTCACTAAAATATTTATTCCAACATTTAGCAATATTTTGTACTGGGGACACAACATCAATGGGACTCCCTTATTACGGTAATGTTAGCAGGCAACATTAAGGGTAAATAACCACACTGGTGCACTAGATAATAAAGCATCATTGATCTAAGATCTAAACAAAATATAACAATTCATTATTGTGCTAATAACACTGATTATTGTCTTCTTGAGCATCAGTGGCTTCACAATTGAGATCTAATTTAAATACAAATCGAGCCTCGCGTTAGTTCAGGCAGGTACGACAGTCAAAGCGCAATCAGCGACAGCCAGCCGTGTCGGATCCAGACGCCTATCACAGCGTCCCTTTAAAGCACAGCCTTTTTCCCATGTCTATCGCTAGCCGCACGGCGTTCAAACTGGAACACACCGCGAGCACACCGCCTAGTTAGGCACTAACCAGCTTGGTTTACACGCAGCATCAACTGCTTCCAAAGACTTCATCACAGCCAGCCTTCGACATGTCTGATCTAGACTCTGAGCTTAACCAGACCTTCTCGACGAATGCCGGCGGAGATTCAGATCAGAACGAACAATCAATCCCGGTCCGGAGAAGCTCCCGCCTGGCAAACGAAGCACCGCCCCCGCCGTCCATCTCCAACTGGCCCATGGATAGAATCCTCGCGTTTATTTACAGCCACGACATCCAGGTGCCCCTCGGTGCCGATCACGAGGAGCTTTTTCAATTTCTACTGGAGGTACAGGACCAACGTCATACATCACCTGCCTCAACACCACCATGCCCAAAAAAGGTCACCACAAAAAGGAAGCACTGTGCTCGCGCTCCCAGCACCCCCCGCCACAAAAATGCGGTGACAGCCGGCGACCCTGTGCAGACGCAGGTTAGCTCAGATCCCCTAACAGCAACCCTACAGAGCATTCAGCACTCCTTGCACGATCTGGACTCCAGGATGCAAAGGCTGGAAGAACAGGCCCCCCGCGGCCTTTCCAATACAGCAAGTGCATTTTCACCTCCTGCGCGCGCAGCGACAGAAGCAGCCGCCGCTGCCGCCGCGGCAACGACCTTCGAAATTGAAGGACTTCTGCAGCTCAGATCGCTCGCGACGGCACTTCCAACACCCACCACCGCAAGCACCTTCTTTCCCCCTGCCGCAGCCATCTCCAACCAGATGCGAGCCCAGATCACGGCAGGTAAGGACGTTAACTTTATAAAAATTCTGTTATGTTCCGAGGGGCAGGATAAAAGCTTGGTCGATTGCGGCGAGGTTGCCATTTTACTGAAAGATAACGATCCCAGACTTTCAAACAGTTTAACCTTGACCGAATTCAACATAGCCTTCGGCGTTTTCAGGGACGTTTTATGCGAACGCTATCCAGAACGCAGGGCAGAGCTAGACACCTATCTGGCCATCATTTCAGACATCGCCTTCACCTACGGCGGAACGCTTTTTTTTTCGAATATCACAAGTCCTTCTCCACAAAAGCCGCTATGTACATTCAGTGCTTCAATCAAAGGCTGGACTGGTCCGTGGTGGACCTAACTCTGATAAGCAGACATTTCATTGGCCACCGTGCCATGTCTTGCTCGCTTTCCGTCTCCCATGCGCACACACCCAATCTCTGCGCCAGGTCCGCATAAACCATGCTAGCTTCGACGCATGAAGACGTCAAACCGAAGGTGACCTTCCAAGCATCACATACACCCATGTGCTTCAATTTTAACGAAAATACATGCAGGTATCATAACTGTAAATTTATACATGCTTGCAGTTATTGCGGGGACGCGCACCCCAAATCAGTCTTCCCCCGATGTGCCCGGGCGGCTCCAAGGAGAAGATCACAGCCTCCACTCCGGTCAACATCACCGAACTCAAAAAAGCACTAAAAACCATCCCAACCGCTGCTCCACGGATTACCTAATTAACGGACTCACTCACGGCTTTTTCACCGGCGTAACGCATCTACCGAAAAAATCCCACCGCTGCAACAACCTCCAATCAGCGCTTCTGGAACCGACCATAGTGGACATGTTACTGACCAAAGAAAGAAAAAAGCGCTACATGATCGGCCCCTTCGCCAGCTCCCCATTTCCGTCCTACAGGATCAACCCCATAGGCGTGGCAACGCGTAAATATTCCAATAAAAAACGCCTGATCATAGATCTGTCAGCTCCTCACAATAACCAGGCTGTGCCCAGCATCAACAGCCTAATTCCCCTCCCCAACTTCGCACTATTCTACGCGTCAGTGGACGACGCGATTAAATTCATTCAAACAGCAGGTAAAGGCGCCTGGCTGGCAAAAACTGACATCATCGAAGCTTTCAAAATCATGCCGCTCCACTCCTCCCAATAGCATCTCTTCACAGTGCGCTGGCACGGACAAATGTACTTTTCCGTCAGACTCGCCTTGGGCTGCCGCAGCAGCCCGCGCAATTTCGACACCCTAGCGGAGGTGCTCTGCTGGATCCTTCTGAATAACTGCAGGTTGCCTTTCGTGCTTCATTTCCTGGACGACTTTTTAGTCGTGGATTACCGAACATCGCAACCCGAGCATTGCCTGAACGCGCTAAAACAGACAATTGCCCGGCTGGGCATCCTCTCTCAGAGGAGGAAACACTGGGACCCAGCACCACCATCGAATTTTCTCGAAATCACACTGGACAGCGACCGCATGCAGGCTTCTCTGCCACTCGACAAAATCCGGCGCATCGCGGAGGTCATCAAACACGCATCCAAAACCGAGTTCATGTCCAAAAAAGAATTGCTGTCCCATTTAGGGCATTTAAATTTCGCCATGCGAATCATCCCGCAAGGCCGGTCTTTCATTTCCAGGATCCTAGACCTGTCAAAAACAGTCGACGGACTGCACGAGTCTATTGCGATAGATTCAGGGTGCCGATCCGAATTACGTTTCTGGTCCCTCCTGTGCGAAGGATGGAACGGCATATCTTTTTTTTTTACAATAACGAGACAGAGACCTCCCGACAGCTGAAATTTTTCACAGATGCCGCCCCCTCAGTCGGGTACGGAGGCTTTTTCGACAACCAGTGGTTCGTAGGCAACTGGCCAGAAGAACTGGCAGCCCTTGCACCCAACTCACTCTCCATAGCGCTGTTGGAACTCTACCCCGTGGTTGTGGCCTGTATTCTCTGAGGCCGGCGGTGGTCCAGGAAGCAAATCCTCGTGTTCTGCGATAACGAATCTGCCGTTTACATCATCAATAAGGGCCGTTCCCCGGTTCCCAGCATAAACAGACTTTTAAGGCGCCTCATGTGGACAAGCATTATCATTAACTTCACGCGCCGAGCCGCTCACATACCCGGCCTCGATAACCAAATAGCTGACTGTCTGTCTCGTTTCAAATTTCAGGAGTTCCGGACGCTGTGCCCAGACGCTGCGGCTGCGAGCCTGCTGTGTCCGCCCTTCACCCTGACTGTCCTCGACTAAACACCACCCTGCAGTCCTATCTCTCAGCCGCAGCCACATACACAAGATCCAGCCTAGCCAGCAGCAGACAAAAAATATACGATTCCGCTTGGGCCCACTTCACTTCCTTCTGCGCAGCCTTTTCCGCGCAGGCTTTGCCAGTCAACATAACCATCATAAGTGCCTACATCGTACACTGCCATCAAGAAAAAAAAAATGCAGCCCGCCACAATCAAAAGCCAAGTGTCAGGCATCCAGTTCCATCTCAGATGCCTGGATCCATCCGTCTGCAGCATCCTCGGCCACCCCTCCATCCGCGCGCTCCTGGACGGCATCAAAAAGGAAGCAACCAGAACCCCCAACAGACGCCTTCCCCTCACCATCTCTTTCGTCAAGAAACTAGTCTCCAGACTGCACCAGGGCTGCTTCAACCCCTATGAGGATTCACTTCTGGAGGCGGCTTTTCTGAGTGCCTTTTACGGCTTCCTCAGGGTGGGGGAATTCACAACACGCACCAGCAATTTTGATCCATCATACGATCTGACGCTGTCGGACATCAGCATCGACGATCAATCCTTCACCATCTCGCTGAAGCATTCCAAGGCCAACAGGGGACCCAAACAAGTTCCAATCATCATCGCGCGAAACAACACCGAATTTTGCCCCCTCCAGGCGATCGTCCGTCACCTGAGTTTCCGGCCACTGCCTGGCCACGGCGAGCCCCTATTTCTCACAGGCGAAAGAAAAGCCATGACCAGAACCTGGTTCGCCGCACGTCTCAACACCATATGCCAAGCCTGCAGCCTTTCCCCCGAGCACTACACGTCCCATTCATTCCGGATCGGCGCAGCAACAACAGCGGCGGCCATCACATCGATTCCCACACTCAAAGCCATGGGGCGGTGGTCCTCCCGAGCTTACGAATGCTACGTCCGCCCAGGAGCCAAAGACATCATAGAGGCACAAAAAGCCATGGGCTGAACAAAAAACAAAAAAAACTCATCAGCACGCAAAAAATTTTTAAAAAAAGCAGCTCAGGAGATCCAGCAGCTAGGCGCATGCTTCCCTAGCCATCCTACGCGCGCGACCGGGGCCGCATATATATAAAAAAAAAAAAAAAAGCAAGCAGCTCAGATCCATCTAGCCGAGCGCACGCTTCCCCGGCCATCCGACGCGCATGGCCGGGCGTACGCTTCCCCGGCCGCTTCTACAAAAAAATTCAAATAAAAAATGCAAGCGCGCAGATCCATCCAGCCGAGCACACGCTTCCTCGGCCATCCGAATCGCGCGGCGGGCATACGCTTCCCCGGCCGCTCTTACAAAAAACAACAATAACAATAAACAATAAAACGTGTGCAGGACGTTTGCGCGCAGCAAGCTTGCACGTACAGCACCGGATCCGTTCTGCACCCCAGGGGGGTTTGACTCGCAGCTCTCCCCGCCCGTCCAAGCAAGGCATTCGGACGGGCGCCGGAGTCCGCCCAGAACGGATCCATACCGCCAAACCTAACCGTAAGCATATCTGGTAATAAATAACATCGACGCAAGCAACCTGACTGAACTGGCCTTTTTGAACCTTTTCAGTCAGGATATTGCTCATCACATGGCACTGAAACTGCTCTTCTTCATGTGGTTAATGACAATCTTCTGTCCATGGACTGAGGCTTAATAAACATCTTGATTCTTGATCTAAGCACTGCATTTGAAAGTCTGTCAAGAAAATTTCATCTCTTGCCTTTTTGATATCGACTGGTTCAGCTATTTCCTGGCTCATTTCCTACATCAGTGACAGAAAATATATCACCATACAAAAGAATAAATCTGCCACTGATCCGCTTTAACAGGATTTTTAACAAGGTTCAGTACTTGGTCCGCTTTTGTTTATCATTTATGTATATCCACTTGGTGACATCAGATGCATGCATGGATTTAAATGTAATTACTATGCTGATGACATTCAAATTTACCTTACCAGCTCCGAAAGGCCATCTCTGCCTGACTCACATAATGCATATATCAGGGATATCAAGCATCGAATATCCTTGAATTTCCTTAAACTGAAATATCGATGTTTGGCTCTGCAACCTCAGGCAAATATATGGAGCCGTCCTTTAAAATCGACTGGGTTTATGTTAAGCCTTTATAATATTGCACATCTTTGAACTTCTCTCACTCTATATGATACTGAAATCTTAATTCATGCATTAATCACATGATCACATGACATAAAAACACATGACTTAACCCATACATAAGGCACATGCTAAAACATAGGGTCTACAAAAAAAATGTAACGGAAGCAAAACAGTCAGTGTAGTTGAACTTTATTTTACTATTTAACCATATCGAACCATATTTAACCTATCGAGCCATATTTATATATTTAACCTATTGAACCATAATTAACCTATCGAACCATAGATTCATTGATGTTGAATTCTTTCACAGCTGCTCTATTCCCATTTACAACCACGTAACTGATAGCCTGTAGTTTGAATTGTGCCTCGTAAGCATGTCTCTTCACTGGTGGCATTTTCGGGGGTCCTTAGACAAACATATGTTGTTTTGCAGCATACAGGTAGTATAACTACCGGAAACGTTGCGGAGGTAAGCGTACGTACTGTACGTATTATGTAATGCTCTCTGATTGATTTATTGCTGCCAGTGTACGTAGTGTACGTATTACGTCCCTGTGTCACCGGGAAATGGTCCGATAGCAGCGCGCGTACCAAAGTCGCACAACAACATTTTTACAGATTTTGGAACTCAGTGCACACATAAGGCACACCGGATTATAAGGCGCATGGCCGATTTTTGAGAAAATGTAAGGCTCCTAGGTGCGCCTTATAGTGCAGAAAATACGGTATTTATCGAGCATCGCATTAGTTCAGGCAGGTCACGTCAGTCAAGCTCGCATCAGCTGACAGCCAGCTGTTCCAGGTTCCGACACCAATCACATGATAATAAATAACATTGATGAAAGCAACCTGACTGAACTAACATTAAATGGTCTTGCACCTCCAAATCTATCTGACCTACTCTACTCCTACTCTCCTGATCGGTCCCTCATCTGATCATCTGAGCAGACTCTTAAACTCTTAAATCGCTGCTCAGATCATCTGAGCTTTTGTCCACTTTTCGTTCTTGGTTGTCTACTGTAGGTGTTAGGTCATTTAGTGTTGATGTTCTTAAATTATGGAATTCGTTAGCCCTTACACTTCGTAATATGTCTTCTTTATCTACCTTTAAGATGTTAAAAACATATCATACAATATGTATTTTGGATAATGTGGCTATATGTGTGGCCTTATGTCTTTGTTTTGTTTATGTTGCTGTTCAAATGTATTGTATAGCACTGTGTTACGCAACCTTGAGCTATGGAAAGGCGTTACATAAATAAAACTTATTCTTCTTCAGTCAATGCACCTTTTGTAACATTGTGTACCCTCAGCTGTAATCAGTGTGGAAAAAATGAATCTTAAAATCATATAGACTTGACAGGCATCTGAAAAGTAGATGATGCTGAAAAATCAAAGAATGTGTGACATGAAGGATTTTTATTAAGAATAGTGGGCGGTTTAACTGCTGAAGACAAAATGGGATTCATAAAGAATTAAGAGTGGTTATTATATCGATTGTGGGCTGTATATAAACATTGAGCATGTGAAATTGTCACAGACAAGGACTATGGCCCAGACGGCAGCCAGATGGCGGTAGAAATTGGATGTTTGTGTGCACACTTTCACTACCACTGTTCGCACTCACACACAGCACATAATCAAGCACAGCTGCACCTTGTTGTGTTAATCACGACACAGGAGATATAAGTTGGCAATGCTTTTCTCCCGTGTCGGTTGTTGTTGAGTATCTCCCTTTACGTCACAGTGTGTGTGTATCACTTTAGTTGTTCCACGATTAAAGCTCTAAGTAAAGAAGCTTGTGATGGAGTCCGCTGCGTTTGTGTCGATCGCGCCCCGTGCTTATGGAGGCGCTAACACACCACTTTGAGTGTTACAGAAATAGCTTATTCAGGGCAGACATAAATGAAAAACAATATTTTCCCTTTTTGTAATTATTAACATTTAGCAAGGTGTACATAAACCTATGACCTTAACTGTATAATAATTACATGTTGAAGAAAACAAGTAGAATGGTCTTTCAAAATGTTTGATGACACAAGACAAAGACAAACCTGTAAAGCCGAAATAAAATAAATTAAACAGGGAAAGCAAATGACAGAACAGGGATAATGAGCACTGTCACAAGCCTACCTTTGACTCTGTGTTATTTACGAATTTTAAGCAACTGATTGATCAGCCCACTGTCAATTGACTTATTTATCCACAAACCTGATTTCAAGTTTTCCAGGTAAAAACCAGTTGTTCTGCTGTCAAAAATTCTTCTTGATTTTAGCTTCATCATTTTATATATTGCATCAAAGTTCTAAGTTTGTTTATCACATGCATATCATATGTAGTACAACATGTAGTGAAATACTTTGACGACAGACAAAAAGTTCACTAGTGAAGAGAGATATTGTACAGTGATGGTTTAATTTCATATAAATAAATATATACAGTGTATACAAATATACATACAAATACACACACACACACACACACACACACACACACACACACACACACACACACACGTTAGTTTTTTAGTCAAACCCACATTAATTATGGTTGAAGCTAACTCTGCAGGACAGTGGCCCTTGAGGACCAGAGTTGCCCCGGTCTGGGTTAGACAGAGCACCTGATCAATCGGAGGGGTGGTCTTCCTTGCCGTTACATTGTTCTGTGCCTCAAATCGAGTATAGAAGTTGTTTAGCGCATCTGGAAGGTAGGTGTCGCTGTCACAGACAGGTGAAGTTGGAAGTTTTCTTATAGTTAGTGATGGACTGGATGCCCTACCACATGCGCTCCGCTGTTGCGAAAGTGGCTGTGGATTTTCTGAGCATGTAAGTGCTTCGCCTCTCTGATGGTTCGGGACAGTTTGGTTTTTAAGGCCACCTTGGTCTTAGTGCAATTTATTATCCATGGAGCAGACGTTTAAAAGAGGAATGGACAGGAGAGCCGGCTGGCTAGGGTTTGTTTTTAGCTTAGCACGGACACCCGCCCACTTGCCGGGTAGTAATCAGGCCTGGGCAATTCAGGGTCCAAAAATCGTGGTTAATCACAGTTCCATTCATCATTTAACAAAGGGCCAAACTTCTGAAAATGCTAGCTGAAAAATACTAGCTTTTTTGGCGGCTGTGGGTATTTTCCCATTTAGCACCAAAAGAATTAGTGAGGTTCAAAGTTCAGTTCAAAGTTCAAAGTTTATTGATCACATGTACATTATACGTGGTACAACATACAGTGAAATGCTTTGACGACTAACAGAAAGTTTGCTATAGGTGGGGG
>JAOUQX010072519.1:0-14263 GCA_028566295.1 Liobagrus marginatus | reverse complement strand
ATGTGTATGATGCGGCTCTTTGCAGTAACACAGAAAAAAAAGTGGCTCTTAGTCTCTGACTAGTTGGCCACCCCTGAGTTAGGGAATAAGACTCTAAAACAACTCAGGCAAAAAATCAGGATGTACGAACTAGATTCAAGGCATATTTAGAACAAGCTAAGAAAAGTAATACACCTGATAACTCTAAAATTAATGAGAAACAAAAGCTCTCTGTGTCACCACTAAAGTCTTTTTATCATGAAAATCAACCATCGAAACACACAGTTCCTCACAGGCCAGATTGAACACAGGCATATCTCCCAAAAGTAAGTTGGGCTGAGTCTCATATCCCAAAATGGGAGCGAGACCTAAACAGAGATCAGATTACACTCTATCTGTCACGCCCAGGAGCATGTCTGCACTGCGTTTATTATGTTTTGTGTTAAAGTTCTGTTTTACATGCTCTTGTGTTCACGTTCATGAGTCTGCATTCTCTGTTTTCACCTGTGTTCACTTTAAGTTAAGTTAATCACACCGTAATTCTAAGAAGGCACACCTGTGTTGAGTTAAGTGTCATTATGTTTTGTATAAAGGGTAATGCGTTGAGCTTACTCGACGCTGATCATTAGTAAGTGTTGTACCTCGATAGAGGCAGGGTGTTTTGTGAACTGTGGACATGATAAAAGGAATATGTTTGTCAAGCCTGCGCCTGTGCTGAATGTGTACCACGGTTCCAGACTCGCGTTAAGAAGTAAGCCTTTTAAAGCGAGCAGCTCTTAGACTATCCCTTTTTGAGTCTGCTGAGGGTAGAAGTTCCTCTATAAATATTCCAAGAATTACCCCTTAAGAGATCGATTTCCAATCTCTTCGACCCCCTACGGGAGGGGAGATAATCCAGACAAAACTTGTACATGGAACAGGAACACTGGCACATGGGAAACAGATATGTCTTCCCAGTCTGAAACTGGATCTTCTAGTGAAAATGAAGTTCACCCACCAAGAAAAATCCCTTTAAGATCCAGAATTAGGACTAAAAAAAGCAGAGCTACTTCAAAAACAAGGAAAAGCTCTAACAATGTCCTTTATAACATAATAGAAGTACAGGGGCATGAAACATGCCTGATGGGACCAGAACTTAATAACTATGCTAAAGATGTGATCGAAAAAATGAAAGATGAAGATAGCATCAAAGCACAAGTAGAAAATCTGATATTGTTAGCGGCCGGATAGGCCATAGATGAATTACACGATAATACTTGCATAAATGAAAAAGCCAAAATAGACCTAATCGAATGTAAATGCGATGCGTTACAGGCACTTGTCTGTGAAGTGGTAGGATTAATTATTCCAGGAAATCTAGATAATGTAGGGAAAATCAGAGGCAGGTTAACTAAAAAGGTGCAATCAAAACAAAAATTTATTAGGAAAATTTTGAAGAAATCAAAGCCGATAGAACGTAAAACAAAAAAAGTCGCTCCAGCATCTCCTTCAGAAAGCCTGACCGGGAGCTATAGTTTTACAGGGTCAGATAAATCATTTCGTTCCCCCTCACCGTCGCTGGTAAGGAGGGCGGCCAGTAAGAGAACTAATGTTATCTCTTTGTCTTCCTCAGCTAGCGATGAGGAAATAAATCACGCATTAACTACCCTATTAATAGTACAGGGTACCTAAGGGAAAAACAAAAACACAGAGCAAAAGTCCTGGAAAATAAGAACAGTCGTGATCCAAAAACAAGGCAGTTTGAATTTACAACCCTAAGTACAATAATACTTATAGGAACGACGAGATTAGAACAGGCTGTAACATCGCGGCCCCGTTCACCGGAATACTAGGCGCTTCCACGTCACCGCCGCGTCACTTCTGGTTCACGGCATTCGCCGCAAGGTTCCACTTCCGGGTCATGCTATATATAAACAGCGCGACAATGGCAAAACAACGCAAAGTAATGTTTTGTCCCAAAACCTTACCAAGCCTTTCTAACTCTCTTTCTCTGTTTATCCACAGAAGGTCTTACAAGGTCCCGTTTTGTTGTAGTTTTCACCTGAAAGTTCACTTTTGGTTGCTGGCTGTCTTGGATTAATAAAACACTACTGATCTGCAATTGGGCCCTAACCTCTGTTTGTGTTCTTCACCACACCAAACGTTACAGAAATACTTCGCCGAGAACAATGGACCCTGCAGATCCGGCGCACCAGCAAGCCATAATCGCACACCAAGCAGAGGTGATCCGCGAGCAGCAGGCACGCATTGAGGCGTTAACGGCAGCACTGGCCACACCCAGCGGACCCCCTGCCACCGTGCACCCACAGCAAGTCCCCATGTCACAGCCGGATAAATACGACGGCACCCCTGGACGATGTGCCAGTTTTCTCCGCCAACTGGACATTTATGTGGAGACCCTGGGACAGAGGTTCCCACAGGAGTCCAAAAAATGGTCCTTCTTGCTGTCCGTACTCACAGTAGAGGCCCTGGACTGGGCAACGGTCGGCCTGGACGCAGACCATGGGGTCCACCAGGATTACACGTATTTTGCCCAGCGCCTCCGGGAGGTGTTCCAGTACCCCGCCGGCGGGCGTAACCCTGCAGCGCAGCTCCTACAGCTATCTCAGGAGGGGAGACCGGCGGCAGAGCACGCCATCCGCTTCCACACACCGACAGCTCAGAGCGGGTTTAACGACGTGGCACTGAAAACGCTGTTCCAGGCCAGTATGGACCCCAAGCTGCAGAAGGAGATGGTGTGTAAAGGGGAGGAGATGGACTATGAGGAATTTGTCTCGTTCACGGCGCGCATGGACAATCTGCTTCGCACACCCTCCCCGGAGCTCCGGGGGCCCAACCCCGAGAGGAAAGAAACCCATGCAGGTGGGGGCGGCCCGTCTCCCAGCAGAGAAATGCCAGAGATGGCAGCAGGAGCAACTATGCTATTATTGCGGGCGCTTTGGACATATCACTGCAAGATGTCCCACCAGACCCGGCACCAGCAGCCAAGTCACCCGGTTCTTTTTTCTCCTTGTGGTTCACAATTGGCTGTGCCTGTACATATTTGTCTGCCTAATGAGGTGTCCTCCCTTCCAGCACTCATCGACTCGGGGTCCGCGGCCAACATTATCGACCCCGGATTAGTCCACCGCCTAGGCCTGCCGATAATGGAACGCCACCCCCCCGTGCCCATCACAGCTGTGGATGGCTCCCCCATTGGACAGGGCCGGATTACCCATCAGAGACGCCCCTTACGGCTCAGGGTGGGGCTCTTGCATTCTGAAGAAATTTCGCTGTCCCTGGTTTCGTCACCACGGAACCCCCTCATCCTGAGCCTCCCATGGCTGGTCACCCACAACCCACAGTTCGCCTGGGGAGAGAAGGAGCTTACTCACTGGTCCCCCTACTGTCACAAGCCCTGCATACGCAAGCCCATGCGGCCAGGCATCTCAGCTGCACTCCTCTCTGCCGGACCCCCCCAACCCCTTCCAGGGGGTCCCCGCAGAGTATGCGGACATCACCCATGTTTTCAGCGAAGAAGGAGCCACTATTTTGCTGCCGCACCGACCCTGGGATTGCGTTATTGAGCTCCATCCTGGGACCCCACTACCCCGAGGACGGGTGTACCCCCTGTCAGTCACGGAAACCCAAACCATGGAAAGCTATGTCACCGAGGCCCTGGCACAAGGGTTCATCTAGCAGTCCACGTCCCCCGTGGCCTTAGGATTCTTCTTCATGAGAAAAAAGGACGGAGGGCTCCTATCCAACAACCCCTCCATCTTCCAAGCCTGTATCAATGAAATTTTTCGGGACCTCATTGCCTACATTGACGACATTCTGGTCTACTCGGACTCCCTCGAGGCCCACGTGGCACATGTACGCATGGTGCTAACTTGATTCCGGAACCACAGCTTGTATGTCAAGGGAGAGAAATGCGAATTCCACGTCACTTCAACGGACTTCCTAGGGTAATCTATCAGCCAGGCAGGGATCAGTATGAATGAATCTAAAGTAACCGGCGTCCTGGACTGGCCTCTGCCAAGAACGGTGAAGCAACTTCAGTGATTCCTGAGGTTTGCAAATTTTTACAGGTGGTTCATCCGAGGCTTCAGTTCAGTCGCCACCCCCCCAACTCACAGGGGGACCCAGAGCCCATCCTGCCCCCCACCATAATTCTTTCCCCAGTGCAATGGGACCTCCTGGAGGAGGTGCGGGCAGCACAACGGGGGAACCCCCTCCCTGCCTGCCCCATGGGCAAACAGTATGTCCCCCGAGGACTATGCCCCAGAATCATGGAATGTGTACACAGTAATCCGGCTTCCGGGCATTCCGGTATCAACTGCACCCAGGCCCTGCTCAAGCGTATGTTTTGTTGGCCCTCCCTCAGGAAGAACAGTAGACGGTTTGTGGAGGCGTGCCACTCCTGCACTCAGGCCAGGACCCTTCACTCAGCCCCGGCGGGCCTGCTGGAGCCCCTGCCAGTACCCCACCGCCCCTGGTCTCACTTGGCCATAGACTTTCTGGTGGACCTGCCATGCTCACAGGGTTACACAGCAATCATGGTAATAGTCAACCATTTCTCAAAGGCGTGCCGCCTAGTCCCCCTCAAGGGGGTACCCTTGGCCCTGGAGGCCACTCAGGTTCTACTGGAACAGGTCTTCAGGAGCTATGGGCTCCCGGAGGAGATCGTGATGGATCAAGGTCCTCAGTTCACCTCAAGGGTATGGGGGGCCTTTTGCAAACACCTTAACATCTGTGCAAACCTAACCTCTGCTTATCACCCACAGGCGAATGGACAGGCCGAGCACCTCAACTAAGAACTGGGGCGATACCTACGTTCCTACTGTAGTCGGGAGCAGGACCAGTGGAGCACCTACCTGCCATGGGCCGAGTATGCTCAAAATTCTCTCACTCATTCCTCCACCGGCCTGACTCCCTTTCAATGTGTTCTAGGTTACCAACCACCCCTGTTCCCTTGGTCGGGTGAACCCTCCAACGTCCCAGCTGTCAACGATTGGATGCGCAGGAGCGAGCAGGTATGGGAGAGGGCGCACCTACGGCTCCAGAATCCTCAGGCAAGTAAATCCCGTCACCTACCAATTGCAATTGCCCGCCACCTACCGCATCTGCCCCTCTTTTCATGTGTCATTGTTGAAGCCCGCGCACAGGGCCCAGGGCGAGGGTGCAGGAGAGGCCGATCCCCCCCCACCGCTAGACATTGATGGGGCTCCTGCCTACTTAGTGTCACGGATCTTGGACTCACGCAGACGGGAGGGGCGCCTATAATATCTGGTAGACTGGGAGGGGTACGGACCTGAGGAGCAATCATGGGTCCCAGCGAGCAACATCCTGGACCCTTCACTGGCCGAGGACTTTCACTGGACACACCCCGAGCACCTGGGTCCCTGGCCACGGGGCCACCACAAGAAGAAGACACCAGGAGGTGCCCGTAGTGGAGGGGGTACTGTAACATCACGGCCCCGTTCACCGGAATACTAGGCGCTTCCACGTCACTGCCGCGTCATTTCCGGTTCACGGCATTCGCCGCGAGGTTCCACTTCCGGGTCACGCTATATATAAACAGCGCGACAACGGCGAAACAACACAAAGTATTGTTTTGTCCCAAAACCTTACCAAGCCTTTCTAAATCTCTTTCTCTGTTTATCCACAGAAGAAGCCCTAAACCACGCCAGGAAGTTCTAAAGCCAAGTCCAAGCCAAGCCAAGCCACGTTGTTTGTTCTGTGCCTGCTTTCCCTACAAGGTCCCGTTTTGTTGTAGTTTTCACCTGAAAGTTCACTTTTGGTTGCTGGCTGTCTTAGATTAATAAAACACTACTGATCTGCAATTGGGCCCTAACCTCTGTTTGTGTTCTTCACCACACCAAATGTTACACAGGCAAATCAATAAAAAAATGCCACTGAAATGATCAAAGCCGATAATGAGCTATTAAGACAAACGTTACAACAACCAATAGGTCCAGAGTGGTCGTTGGTGTAACGCACTCCCAGGTAGTTTCAGGATCCAAATTCAGAGCGGGAAGCTCAGCACGTAACTAGACAAGCAGCAGAGAGCTAAAGAAGGCAACACTCCAGGTAGCTACCGTTAACGGCTAATCAGTACATCGGCTGAGTGTAGTAACGGCGATCTACGCGAAAGTACAGGGTAAATGGATCACACAGAGTCAAACTCGGAAAATAACAACGGGAAAAAACGCTCGGTATGTCGGCAAAACAATACTTCGCAAAGACATAGTGCTAACACAGCTTCTTATATACGATAGGACCCGGAAGGAAAACATTGCGGGGAGTGACAAGGTCGAAAGCGACGTAGCTGACCCTGTTAGTAGTTCAGTACTCCGGCCTGTGTTCCCGCGATGTTACAGTTGGAATTAATCCAACATAAAAATAACCTCGTCACAACAAAGAAGAGGAAAGAGGCTAAGCAAAAAATAATTAGCATTATTGCATGCATAATATAGCATTAACATGGATTAAGCCTCTGGGTGCAGAGACAGATAGTTGCAAAGCATTCAGCTCAGGAAATACATGAACAGATACTTGACCTTCATGGAGATAGACAATTCAAAGGGTTAGCTCCTTTCACTTTAATGGGAAAGGAACATACTTTAGACAATTTTGCTAAGACAGGAATAATATATGACAGGAAAACAGAGATACTGAGAATGAAAGCTATTGACACAGCTTCTAAAACACAGTATAAACCGCCTCAGAGAAGAAATGAATCTCGCTCTGCTAAAACAGCTCATAAAGTATTAGGTCAGCAGAGACCTTGTAAATCTCAGACAGACTACAGGCCAAAACAGTTTTACACTGCTCCTAACTCTCGCTACAGATAGACCTACATACCATGCTAAGGCTAAGAATAGAGACACCAGAAAGCCTTTTAACATACCACAAGAAGAAGACAATAATTCAGAGAAAGCAAAAAATGTATGCCTACATTCCTAGAGATGAGTGGAACAAAATGACAGAAGAACAAAAGAGAAAGGCCATTGAGAAAAGAAAACAGCCGAGAGGTACGAGAAAAATCCAAATAGTTAAAAAGACACAGTAGGATATTGTGTGATCTCCTCAGGACGGGAGATCAGGGAAGCACTGGAAGATGAAAGGGTAAGAGAAGAACAGGGACAGTTAATCACCAAAATAGGAAACGTAAAATTCCAAATTAAATACAGGAGCATATGTATCTATGATTGCCCAGTCTAAGGCTGGAAATACACTAGAATTAGAAAAAGAATCAGATTAAAATCAATTTTGTTGTAAATTTATAGCGAATGGCAGATGCGCACACACACTCACATGCACCCACGCACTCACACTGCTACAATAATCACGCACATGAGCTTATCTGTGAAAGTCATGTGAGGGCATGACATCACTACTGAGCCAATGTTGCAGTGAGCACGTGTTTACGGCACTGGAGTGGGAAAGAGCACGTCACTGATGAAGGGGAAGTGTTCATGCACACACTTGCTGAATCACACACTATATGATTTTGTTGAGGCAGCAATAGTCTATTAAGGGAATACAAAGTCGTTCAAGTCTTAGATAAACGAACAATGCTACTACAAAATAACTCGCTTAGATATTTAATATAGCACTGGAGTGGGAAAGAGCACGTCACTGATGAAGGGGAAGTGTTCATGCACACACTTGCTGAATCACACACTATATGATTTTGTTGAGGCAGCCATAGTCTATTAAGGGAATACAAAGTTGTTCAAGTCTTAGATAAACGAACAATGTTACTACAAAATAACTCGCTTAGATATTTAATATAGCACTCACACTGCTACAATAATCACACACATGAGCTTATCTGTGAAAGTCATGTGAGGGCATGACATCACTACTTAGCCAATGTTGCAGTGTGCACGTGTTTACGGCACTGGAGTGGGAAAGAGCACGTCACTGATGAAGGGGAAGTGTTCATGCACACACTTGCTGAATCACACACTATATGATTTTGTTGAGGCAGCAATAGTCTATTAAGGGAATACAAAGTCGTTCAAGTCTTAGATAAACGAACAATGCTACTACAAAATAACTCGCTTAGATATTTAATATAGCCCAAGCAAGCACAAATATCAGTGACACCGATAACCTCCTAGGCAATAAGATGCAGGACATCAATAGCCAGAGAGGAAGAGTACTAATATCAGTCTCTAAACATTTAACAAAGGTGCAAACATACTTAGAACATGAAGTAACTAGAAATTTTAAAAGAATGAATAAAAGTTTAAAAAACATTTTAAAAAATGTTTGCTATAATACAAAATATAATATGCATGTGTATGAATATATACTGTATGTATATATGTATATGTAAGTTATGATATGAAGGAAAAGAACAAACACTTTGATATGAAATAGAAAGATGTTTATTTTGCATGGAACATTGTACCATGGAAATATTTAAACCAGAACAGAAAAAGACAATTCCCTCCCAAGTGGGATTGAGGAAAAGGAATAGGCACATGTGCTATATCCCATGTTACATATGCAGAAAATTCCGTATTAAATACCCTAAGTAATATTAATAGAGAGAGAGAATGGGTTCCTAATTGCAGTTGCCTGAAGTGTGAGAAATGTAGAACAAACCTAGATAAATGTGGAGAACAATGTCACTGTGTATGAACTGGTCACCAGATTGAAGAATGTGTTAGATGTAAGGCACTGATTCAATCAGAGTGGTTGAAACTCAGGATGCCCGGTTTACACCGCTAGAAAGTTAGAGGGAGGCCTAGGAATGGTATCCTCTACTGATGTGGATGGACCGAAGATGGATGATGCTACCATGGTCATCCAAAAAACAATGGACAGGGTATAGTGAAGCAGCAGCCACTGCTTTCACACCCACAGCAGATAGAAATCCAGAGGTATACCATCCATTGATACCAGACAAAGGTATGTTATACAGATCTCAGATGAGGAGTTTGTGAGGAGACGCAAACTCCAAAACAGGGGATACTTCCCCAAGGACAAATACGTCTAAAGATGGATATGGGTCAAATGCAATTGGTATGCGAGATGTCCATAGGTGTATGGCGACAGCAATTACAAAAATTGCTTAGCTTTAGCTGAGGGAGACAAGAAGAAAAGAGAAGGCTCCTCAGAAAATAACATAGTGTGGATCAGAGATCCCCCTATAAGAGAGTACAAAAAAGTATGGACATTCTAGAGAGGGTCCTAACTAGACACGAAATCTATAGAAGGGCAGACCTACAGGATAGAGGGAATATCCCAAGAAGTCAGCTTTAGGATTAACTATGGAACTAGCTCTATCGAAATTGAGTAGTGACATGGTAATCGGTGAGTGGAGAAATCAACTCCAGAACTGTCTCACCTTTACAGAAAGGTATCATGCCTCAGAAACTAACCTAGTTTTAGTATTAGGTAAAACTAATAGTATTAGTTAAACTAATTGTAAACTTTAGTATTTACTAAAACTAATATAGTTCTAGTAAAAGGAAAAAGAAAACACGAAATCGCACGTGGCATAAATCAAAGGTCATCAGCTTTGACCTGCTGGTTTACCCGGTAAAAAGTTCGTTTCTCCATGTGAATAAATCAACCCATTAGGGTGTTAACGTAATTAGAGGGAAGGTTTTTAAAGAGGCCTCAGCTACAAGTCACACATTCTACATTTGAATCTGAGACCTAATTTGGGTAAGTGAAATCGTATATTGTGGAAAATGTGGGTAGTGCTAATTGGAATTAGTGTAATAGTTGTAAAGTGTCAAATCAACCTAGCATTGTTGACAGATCTTATGTTACTGCACAGCAAAAGCTTTAATAGGTTATGGGGGATTAGACTGATAATTTTTTTGCTCCTTTTCACAACAGTACATGCTTCCACTGGTAAAATTAAGATAAAATTAAGGTAAAATTAAAATTAAGGTAAAATCGCCAGAGTGGACATTACTGATTGTTACAGGGATCTTATTATTTCTGTATGTCATTTGGTTTGTTTTTTTATGGATTTGGATCCACAAAATACTTGAATTGGCTACAGCATTATTACCGAATGTTTTGTTTTTCTTATGTACAATTGTGGTATCTAAACTTTTAAGTGACCCCTGGCCTATGATGATGGGAATATTATTATTGATTACTCCTGCTGTATGACTAGATGTAAACTCTTAGTGAGTGAATTTCAACATTTATCTCCCCAAACAGACTTAGATGAGTGATCTGGAAAAGCTTGAAATCTTGCTAAAGGATTTAAACCAGGATCCTTTGTTGTAAGATGTGTCATATCCTAAATTTGATGTTGATGACTTACTGGAAAATGTTGACAATGAAAATTTAATGTTAGAAGAAGCTGTACTTACTTCCCACCTGGATTGTGAACAATTTGAGGCTCAAATGTATGCACCTACTGTACCAACTCCGTACCCTGCTATAGCTAAATTAGAAAAGTGGGGGAGGGAAACACCTAGTATGTTATGGAGTTATTTTGGTGGGAACTCTAAGGAGTTTAATTACAATTTAAGATGTAATAGATGTTCTAATAATCTGGCTCCGAACAGGAAGTTGGAAAATTGGCAAGTGTCATGGATTTCAACAGGCTATTGTAAACAATGCCTGTGTGGTGTTTATAATGAACCATGGGAAGTAGCACTGATGAGATGCCAGGCTTGGCAGGTAAGCAAAATACCAACTTTTGATGATATTTTAGAAGCCAATTTTGAACTTTTAAAAGATCCAGTGATTGACATCTTTGGTTTCGACGGTCCATGGTTTACAGACCGTAAAAGGTTAATCAGGTTTCACATTAGACATGCCGTGTGTAAATATGTTACCAGCTGAATCCCGAGGATCTACTTGGATAAGCTATATGTATGAGATGTCAAATTTCAAATAACATCAAAGCATGGGAACTATTTATAAGAACTTTAGGATATTGAGCTTTCCTTGGCTAATTATGTAATAGATAATTGCTTTCAGTAAAACAATTCTTTTTCTATACATAACTGAACCATTATTATTCCCAGAAGAAAATTAAAGCTTTCACAGCGTGCATTTCAATCTAGGAAATCTGTTTACTCACCAGACCTTAGTAGATTTCTTCTTTTTCAGGTTCCAGGGGATCAATAAATTTTATAAAATAAGATTCTGGCACTTCTTATACCTTTTGAAGATTTATTAAGAATATATCAAATGAATACAAAATCTTAAATAATTGATTCCCGAAAATAATAAAATGTTCTAAACTAAGGTTAAATTCTGGGATAAGTAAAATCTCAAATTCTTTTTAAGCAAGCAAAATAGCATAAGCTAACATAATCTCCTCACGGACTAAATATCTAAAATGAGCTCTCCGTAGAGTAGCATCAATTATAGACGAACTAAGACGAACCAAGACAAACTAACTGGCTCTTCAGTCAGTCCTCTATATATACTCTAACACAGTGGTTCTTAACCTTGTTGAAGGTACTGACCCCCACCAGTTTCATATGCGCATTCACCGAATCCTTCAAGCGGGGCGTGTCATCACGAATCATATGATTCGGGTGTGTGTCTTGATCTCCACCGAACCCCTGGGGTTCGATCGAACCCAGGTTGAGAACCACTGCTCTAACAGCTTTGTTACATTTACAATAATCATGCTTATGCTGGACATTTCTTTGTTATCTTGGTTTCACATTGTGGTTTTTTGTACTGTTTAAGCTTGCACTATTATGTCATAAATCATAGCATCATATGTTACACATCACACATTTTTTCCAAATTCACTTTTCACAAAATTCTTCTTCATGTACGATACAAACGATTCTATGTGTTGTGGTTAAGCACGCTTGTGTCTCAAGCGCCACAGCTCTGTGTCACACGGGTGCCTGTTGTTTTGTTGTTTTCTGTGCTGCTCCTCGGCACAGCTCTGAATCATCTGTGGTTTTAGGTGAGGGATAGTCTGTCCACCTGCTTATGAAGCATCTTCCCATTTCTGTGTACCTTCTGTTGTTGCTCAAGAGACTGAATGCTGTTAATCAAAGCTTTCACAATTTTGTTTAACCTGTCAAACTGCCCTCCCTTTACTCTCTTTCTCTGGGCTATTCTCCTTCTCCTCCTGAGTCCTATTCCTAGATAAATTTCCTTCTTTAATCTTTAAATGTTTAAGCTGCCAAGATATTTTTTCAGCTTCCTCATTATCTTCATCATCAGTATCCCTGCGTAACACAATTTTACACAGACAGTTTACAGTTTTCTCCTTCCTCATTTTTTTCATTTCTCTCATTTATCTTTGGCTTCTCATCTACCCTTTTCCCATTTTCATATCTCACGGTAGTCCAATTATCTAAGTTACTCTGTAAACCTGTATACTCTGTCTTTTTGGTCAGAACTGCACTCTGCTCGTTTTTGATTCTCTGCTTTTCTTTGCTCACTGTACCACTTGTAACCCTCTCTTTCTGACTGGTACTCATTGTTAATCCTAACACTTTCTTGTTTTCTGGAATTCCCAGAAGCACACTCAAAACGTTGTGGAGCAACGTTCTACAAGTGCTCAGTGACTTCTCTAATCCTGGTTGTCTCCCTAAATGGTGTAGAAACTATTTTGAGGAGGACGGAAATAAGTAGTCAATAATAAGAATAAAAATATAAAGTATTATGGAAATATTAGGAGTGGCACTAGAATGAAAGAAGACAGAGGGACTACAAGGTTGGAACCATTAACACAAGATAGGTGCTATCATATTATCCAATAAGGATATACATAAAGGACGTTTAAATAATTAATTAAAGTGTGTAACTTAGCATAAAACATGTAACCATCATAATCAGTTAAAGAAAACAGTATATCTGTAGTGTGATTTTATTATTATTACTCATAGATGTGATAATTCATTTAAACTTAGATGTGATAATTCATTTAAACTTAGATGTGATAATTCATTTAAACATAGTTGTGACGCATTATAGAGCTTGCTTGCTTGCCAAACACTAATCAGCGTAGTAGCCTTTAGGCGTTCACAGGCACACCTTAAAGTAGAACAGGACACATGACAGACACATACACCCTGCACACATGAGTAAGATAAAACCCCTTCATTATTACAAAACTCACAAACCATCTGTATAAGATCAGTCGATTTGAATGTACTCAGTGGAAGTGTTAGAACAGTCAGGAACAGGGACAGGATAAGAATCAGGAGAAGAAGGTGAGTCAGAGTCAGAGGTAGATGAAGGTGCAGAAGAAGGAATGGGTGAAACCTGTGGAGTCCAGGGACGAGTAGGAGAGTAAATAGGAGAAGCAGTAGACTGACGTTGGCCCTGACTAGGTGAAGAGGTTGGCTGAGGTGGAGATTGATCAACAGGTAAGGCCAAGGGACGGCAGACCATACGTGGAACCGGACGAGGGCCAGAAGATGACGATAAGACAATTGGGCTAAAAGTGATAGCACGAGCGGCGCTAGGTTTAAAACCAACTGAAGATATACTTGGTGAAGGTGAAGGTAAGGGTGCTGGACAAGGTTTAGGGAAACCCTCCCGGGGCAGTTGGTGAGAAAGATAAGGTGATGTACTGCCTGGTAGCCAGCTGAGTTCAGTCTGAGTGGATTTGTCATGGGTTGGAACAGGTCTGTAGATCTTTGGAGACAGTGATAAGAGAGATGCTTCAGGTAGAGGTGAAGAATAGACATCCTCCAAGAAATCAACCAGTTCTGTGGTCAGGTGCGCAAGCTGTGTACGTCGGTACCTCTTTAGTAAGCGAGCCGTTTGGACCCCAGGCTGGCTGAGGACAGCAGTGAATTGTAACTGCCGTGCTAAAAGAATTAGATAAAAAACATGTGTATTTAAGTACAGTTGGTTTAGGGAGGGAGAAAAAGGAGTGTGGGGTGAGAGGTAAGCATAAAAAGGGTGTGGGTGTGTAACCGCAAACAAAACGTTAATAAGATAAGGGGCAAAACATGTAGAATAACAAGTTTGAAGAAAAAATTGAAGAACATAGCACAACAAAAGTTGTACAGGCTTACACATATTGTAACATAATAATTAAGCATAATGCAAAACTAACAAAGCATAAGGCTAAAGGCATAACTAATAGATAATAATGATTACATGAAAATGAGGAAAAATTCCTTACACATGTCCAATAATATAAAAGGATAACAACAAAGTAAATCCACAATAGATGTTTAAGAAACCTCCGAGTTTAATATGAAGTCTGTGTTTAAAGTAAAATAAAACCAGGAAATGGTAACTATATATATCAGAGGTTCAAAAAAATTCAGCCTACCAAAAAGTTGGTTTTAAGGGAATTAGGAATGATCCGGAAACAGGAAAA
>JAOUQX010072509.1:0-14270 GCA_028566295.1 Liobagrus marginatus | reverse complement strand
TGCTGAGAGTGCGTGCCCACCGTGTGCTGAGAGTGCGTGCCCACCGTGTGCTGAGAGTGCGTGCCCACCGTGTGCTGCGAGTGCGTGCCCGCCCAGTGCTGCGAGTGCGTGCCCGCCCAGTGCTGCGAGTGCGTGCCCGCCCAGTGTGACTGCGTGCCCGCCCAGTGTGAGTGCGTGCCCGCCCAGTGTGAGTGCGTGCCTGCCCAGTGTGAGTGCGTGCCCGCCCAGTGTGACTGAGTGCCCGCCCTGTGTGAGTGAAGCTGTGAGCATGAGTGAAGCGTGAGAGACGCCGTGAGCGTGAGCATGAGTGTGAGAGATGCTGAACACGTGAGCATGAGAGACGCCGTGAGCGTGAGCGAAAGCGTGAGTATGAGTGTGAGGGATGCCGAACACATGAGCGTGAGAGACGCCGTGAGAGTGACTTAAGACCCCATGCGTGAATGTGAGAAAGACCGAGGGGTACCACTTTCTGTTTCAGAGACGGTTCCTGAGCCTGGGGGAGAGACCAAGCCCGCCCCAGTGTCCGACTGGCCAACTACGAGGCCGTGGGCGGCCGCACAGCTCCATGGTCCAGGCCCACCCTGCCCTCATCGACCCGGGAATGCACCCCGATGTCCTGGGGTCCTGCCAGAGTTCCCCGGCCCGCCCCTGGGTCCGACTAAAGACTTTGGGTGGTTCGGGTTAGCGCAGCCAGGAGTGTGCGTTTTTAAGGGGGGGATACTGTAACGTGGAGGCATGTGTTTCACGTGGTTTTATGTTTGTCTGTTGCACATGCTCCATTGTTTTGCACACACACTGATTATCACGCCTTAAACAGCTCGCTACTAATTATGTTTAAGTGTCAGGCCTTAGTTAATCACGTACACGTCTGTGAACTAATTATGTGGTGTTTAAAAGAGCACGCGTTGAAATAGAGCAACGCAGATGATTGTGTAAAGATTAGCGGGAGAAGGATCCGTGTGGAATATTTATGTTGACCGTGGACGTTAAAATAAAGAAGTTATGCCTCGTAAGCCTGTGCCTGTGTCGTGTCTACGCCCCGGATCACGTCTTGCGATCAGGCATGAGCCGATCCGAGCGAGACCCGTTACAAAAACATACTGAAAAACAACGTCTACAAATGCCATCTCAATTTATAATGACTTGGATGTCAACCAAACATAACAGTTTACAAACAAACTGGACAGTTGAGGCACATTTTGAAGTATTTAACAAGATAGATTATAATGAAAATAATACAATTTCCCAGAGTTTGTTTTTTGAATGCATTATCCAGTATAAAATGCTTCTGGTCTCAGTTCCTATGAATACGTAACAGTACTCACCTGGGCAGGCACAGTGTCCAACTTGCAGCTTGGTGGGGTTGGTCTGACTTTTAACATCAACAGGTTTCAATGCATTTCCTGAATTGTCTGCCACTGCATAATGCACAGGGTAAAAACAAACTCCAATAAACCTTCCAGGACCTTCTACTACTGCTACAAAACTGTGCTAATTGTACTGTAACATGTTTGTGATAGCATAATAGAGGTGGAACAATATTTAAATAAGGTGTACACATGTTCCTATTTAAGTGAATAGAAGTTATTTTATAAATTGTATTCTTAAGTAAATTTTTCTTTTGGGATCAGAATTCTTAAGAATTTAACAACCACCGAATATTAGTGAAATTAATTAATTACTAATTTTGAATGAACTATTAATTAATTAATTATTAGTGAAATTACAAAAAAAAAAACTGATTTAGTTTGTTTCTCATAATACTTGGGAGCCAATAATATTTGTGAGAATAAAAATCAAAAACCACTTGAGCAGATGAGCAAACATTTCCAATATAATTTTCTTTATGTATTAAGTCTAAAATTTATTATAAGTTCCTATATATTTGTTATTTCCAACAAGTTACATTATTTTATTTAGCATTATTTGTTAGAATGTATAAGTAAAAGATACAGTACCTTGGCAAAGAGCATTAAAGCTCACCAGGGCAGTGAACACCAACAGAAACATCACAATTTTCATTTTCTTTAAAAAAAATGTTTTCAACTTCTAACTTGTATGCGTACATTTGGCTAACGACTGCAAATCACTGAGCGTTAAAGTACAGCAGTTGTATTTATAAGCAAAAGCTCTTGGTGTCTGCTTACATGCACCATGCCCGAGCTTGCTGTAAGCGACGCCAAATCAAAGCTGATGTACAGACATGGGGCCGTATGATATTTACATGAAAACGCCAAGTTCTTCTCCCTTATGCTTCTTTTTCTTTTTTGTTCTGGCTTGACATGAAAGTGGCCATGTTTATCTTTTAGTCTTATCATTTTAAAACTTCCATAATGTAAAAGATTAGAAACATAACACCGTTGCAGACATGGTTCACTCTTTAAAAACTTGGTAAAAGCGCCACTTTCTATCCACTCTTTTCTTTGTTCAACACCATTTAACAGAACATACCTCTGGAATTACATCTAAATTCACCTTACAAAAACAAAAACGATTGGATTGAACATCACTAGCCATGAACATTCTTTAAAAGTTGATGTACAAGGAAAAACAACCTATGCGCAACTCTACATGACCAGCATTTAGCAAAGGTTTATGTTCACTTTACTGGCTGTTTTGACGTGTTGAGATGGATATACTAGAATTCCGAGCTGTTCAGGCACATCAGTCTTCCTCATTCCATGTAGGAATTTGATTTCCTGGATATGCTACCGTTAAAATCTCTTGTTCTATCATGCCTTTGGCTCTGGCACTGGTGCAGGTGCCTGAAAGGTCCTTATACAACTTATCTACTGTTTTTCTGAAAAATGCATAACAATTTACACATGCTCCAATGACTTCATTGTTCTGTGATGTTATAATTTGGCCATAAATTGTACAACCAAGTATGAGTTAAGTTTCAATTTTACTGGACAAGATGGAAAGCTCATAGGTTCAATCCCCAGCACCACAAAGCAGTCAATGCTGGGCCCTTGAGCAAGGCCCTTATACTGCAACTGCTCAGGTGGATAAAAAAAAAGGATACATGTAAGTCACTCTGGATAAAGGTGTCTGTCATATGAAAGAAATGTAAATCAGACCAGGATGCATTTGTCCAGTGTGTAAATGGTCAGAGAGAATGTGGAGAGGTTTGGAGAGAATGTTCAATGGAGCATGAGATTTATGTTTTTGTCTTATAAAAGTGGATCCCGAAATTGACTGCATCCTGAGACGCTTTTCTGCTCACCAGAATTATACAAAGTGGTTGTCTGAAACACTTTGCTCAGTGTTTAGTAGAAGCACCCTTTTGATCTAATACAGCCATGAGTCTTTTTGGGAAAGATGCAACAAGTTTTTCACACCTGGATTTGGGGATCCAAAATCTTGCACTGATGAGAGGCTTCCGTTGGGCCACTCTGCCATAAAGCCCCGACTGGTGGAGGGCTGCAGTAACGCTTGACTTTCTACAACTTTCTCCCATCTCCCGACTGCATCTCTGGAGCTCAGCCACAGTCATCTTTGAGTTCTTTTTTTACCTCTCTCACCAAGGCTCTTCTCCCCCGATAGCTCAGTTTGGCCGGGCGGCCAGCTCTAGGAAGGGTTCTGGTCATCCCAAACATCTTCCATTTAAGGCTTATGGAGGCCACTATGCTCTTATGGACCTTAAGTGCAGCCTTAACTGTGCCTTGCCACAATTCTGTCTCTGAGCTCTTCAGGCAGTTCCTTTGACCTCATGATTCTCATTTGCTCTGAAATGCACAGTGAGCTGTAAGGTATTATATAGACAGGTGTGTGGCTTTCCTAATCAAATCCAATCAGTATAATCAAACACAGCTGGACTCAAGTGAAGGTGTAGAACAATCTCAAGGATGATCAGAAGAAATGGACAGTACCTGAGTTAAATATATGAGTGTCACAGCAAAGGGTCTGAATACTTAGGACCATGTGATATTTCAGTTTTTCTTTTTCAATAAATCTGCAAAAATGTCAACAATTCTGTGTTTTTCTGTCAATATGGGGTGCTGTGTGTACATTAATGAGGAAAAATATTAACAAACAATTTTAGCAAATGGCTGCAATATAACAGAGTGAAAAATTTAAGGGGGTCTTAATACTTTCCGTACACGGGTTCCACAATTTGGGTTGAATTACTGAAATAAATAAACTTTTCCATGACATTCTTGAGATGCACCTGTCTATGCATCTTTCTTTAAAATTTCAAGCAGAAATCTATCCGAGACCCGAATTGCTGTATTGTTATGTCTCTTACGATCTGTAAAAGGAAGAGTATCACACTACTTATGTTGTATATAACCATTAATTAAACACCCGGATGGTTGAGTCCAGGGTTTTAATTCAGCAATTTAAGACCGAAGACATTTTCATATTGCAGTCACAGATTTGGTTCTAAGATTACCGACAGCTCTCGAGATTTTAGTTGAGATCATTCCTAAGGAAACAGGCTTTAAAAAGTGACAAAAGGCTTATGTACCAACATCGCATGACAGGTTGACAAAAATCTAAAAAAAGACAATCACACTACATTCTCATCAAGTTAAATCGCTCATTAATGAGTTATTTACAAGGTCACAGTATAGTATTTAACATTTTCATTGTTTTTATGAATTTAAGCATACCAGCACAAGGTGACTCCTCTACAGCCTGTTGGTATAAAAGAAAAACAGAACGAATACACCAAGGAGAGGTAACTCAGTTGAAGAAACATATTGTCAGCTGTGAGGCAGTTATTTGTGCAAGCCAATTTTATGTCTAATCAAGCTTTGCCATAAGCCAAGAGACAATGACTACAGGTTGCAACATAGACATACAGCCAGAAGACAGATACTAACTAATGATTTGCACTTAAGACAAACCATGATGCACATTGTACAAAAAGATAATTCAATAGATGTGTGCATAACATTGCCAACACTAAACCATGGCCCTGTCCTTTTTAACCACTGTTATGTGAGTGGAAGCTCATTCTGAGGTTCTAAACTAATTGCTTTGTTTATTTATGAAGCTTTGACCTGAATCCTTCTTGCAGTATCCATGAACTTAAGCTAACCTTTTCACTGGGAAAAACTTTTAATTGGGCACAACAAAATAAGAAAATGGCTGTTTTTGACCATGGTTGTATAAGCATCATTCTATAGTCTTGATCAATGACCAATCAATTGTGTGATGTATTAACTAATAAATCAACAAATGAAATAGCATGGAGTGATCTGCTTCAAACAGTGCACGTATAGTATGCATGTGTAAATAGTGTACTACATCTAGCATAAATTGTGGTGTGTTGGTCCATAACTATTAAATGTACAGTAAGAGCATGTTTTTTTACTATGTATAATCTGTGTGTAGGATACATTTCTACAATAGTGTAATATTAAGACTTATTTGCGTATGGCATTCAAGGTGCATGTCTTTCTAGCAGGGCTTTAATTTGTTTGTATATTGGCCCACACACTTTTTGATAGGCATGTGTTGTGAGGTGGAGATAGTCATATAGGTCCTGGTGGGAGATGGAGCCGTCTGATTGGACAAATCCAGGATCCACATCCAGAAAGGAGGCATAGGAGAGGGAGGCCAGTTCAGCCTGCACCAAGGTGTTTACTTGTGCGTTACGCTCCCGGAGTGGGTTCGGACTCTTCCCTCTAGGCAAAACACCCTAATGTAGATGATGGACAAACAAACATATCCATCCCATTTTAATTTAAAAGATGCCAACATATTAATGCCCTTTGAATGCTACTAACTGTAACAGCTTTGTGTCCCCCATATACAAACCACTGTGGTGCAGCGGTAAGTATTGGAACGGTTATTTCCTGAGCTTGTGTGTGTGTGTGTGTGTGTGTCTTCTCCACTTGTCCATCTCCAGTTTCCTCCCACCACCCATTTTGCCTCATGGTGTAAATTTGTGTGTCAATATTTGTGTGAGGGGTGTGCGTAACATAGGTTACTTTTATTTACAATACAATAAACAGACAATAAATTGCACAAGGAACTAAAACAAAATGTATACAAAATAAAATAGATTAACAGCAAAAAAATTATTTTAAGTATTTAGGCATTAGCATACATGTATTTACTGGGAGTAAATCTGGAAGAATCCAAAAAGTCAGAAAGATTCTGAAAGCATTTTACTTTTGTCTGCCATATGCATCATAAGTTAAGTCCACAGTTCATGGGCATAGAATTTGAGGCTGAAACTATAAAACATTTAAGTCAACTAAATACTGACTCCAACAATAGGTGTAGATGGATTATGTTAAAATGCAGACTGTGATGTAGATGTGAAAATTGAGAAGGAACAAGACAATGAACTCACCAGTACAAGTATGTGAGCCCGTGGAAGGTGCTTGTCGATCACATTAACGATGGCCATGATGCCGCCACATATCTGCTCGGGGGTGTGGCCATGATTATTAGTGCCCACCCACAACACTACCACCTAAATGTAGAAGGGAGAATAGCCCACATTTTTTCTGATTTCTCAGTAACATTTCAACAAACACTAAAACTTACCCTAACCCTAAGTTTTAATACAATTAATATAGTTATTTAATTAATACAATAGTTTATTAATTAATACAATTATTTAAATAATACAAGTTTTAGTATTTAGCACACACACACACACACACACACTCTTAGTGAGGACAGTCCATAGGCGAAATGGTTTTCATACTACCACTACTCCTAAACCTATACATCACATAAAACATTCTGGATTTTTACACTTCTAATAAAACATTGTTAAGTATGTTTTTAAAGCTATTTTACTAATAAGAAATCATTAAATGTCCCCATAAAACATGCTTATGTCCTAATACCAGTGTAATTAAACAAATTTGTGTCCCGATAAATTCATGAAAAGTTCTCTCTCTCTCACTCACACACTCATACACTCACTCACTCACACTCACTCACACGCTATCTCAGTGAGCACATTCCTTCCATGTGATGACATTCCACACACACACACACATACGGTGGGTACGTAAAGTATTCAGACCCCTTTAAATGTTCACTCTGTTATATTGCAGCCATTTGCTAAACTCATTTCTTTCCTCATTAAAGTACACACAGCACCCCATATTGACAGAAAAACACAGAATTGTTGACTTTTTTGCAGATTTATTAAAAAAGAAAAAATGAAATATCACATGGTCCTAAATATTCAGACCCTTTGCTCAGTATTTAGTAGAAGCACCCTTTTGATCTAATACAGTGGAACCTCAGGTTACGAATTTAATTTGTTCCTGAACTTTACTTATAACCTGAAAAGTTCGTATCCCGATACGAATTTCCCCATAAGAATTCACAGAAAATTAATTCACACTTCATAAGTATACTTCATAAGACCAATAAAAAACATTTTTTTGTAAATTGTTGGCCTTCAGGAAAGTATGTTTATTTATTGTATATGTACTCAATACTTGGTAGGGGCTCCTTTTGCTTTAATTCCGGTCTCAATTCAGTGTGGCATGGAGGCGATCACTCTGTGGCACTGCTGAGGTGGTATGGAAGCCCAGGTTTCTTTGACAGTGGCCTACAGCTCATCCGCATTCTCATTTTCCTCTAGACACGGTCTGGTGAGTTTGATGGCCAGTCAAGCACTCAAAACTCATGGTCATTTAACCAACTTTTGGTGCTTTTGGCAGTGCGTACAGGTGCCAAATCCTGCTGGAAAATGAAATCAGTATCTTTCAAGAGCTGGTCAGCAGAAGGAAGCATGAAGTGCTGATTCTTCGTAAACAGGTGCAGTGACTGGTTTTCAGAAAAAAAAAACAGTACCAAAAAACATTGCTGGACCAACACCAGCAGATGACATTGCACCCCAAATCATCACTGACTGTAGAACCTTAACACTGGACTTCAAGGAACTTGGATTTGGGCTTCTCCAACCTTCCTCCAGAGTCTAGGACCTTGGTTTCCAAATGAAATACAAAACTTGCTCTCATCTGAAAAGAGGACTTTGGACCACTGGGCAACAGTCCAGTTCTTCTTGTTTACACAAACATCCCCGCCGTTTACCGGTGCGGTGAGGAAAACTCTACGCAGAGTTAACCCACGGAAGTCTGCTGGTCCAGACAACATTCCTGGCAGAGTGCTCAGGGAATGCGCAGACCAGCTAGCGGATGTCTTCACAGACATCTTCAGCATCTCCCTGAGCAGCGCTGTTGTTACTACGCGTTTCAAGTCCACCACCATCATCCCTGTGCCAAATAAGTCTTCGGTGTCCTGACTCAATGACTATCATCTCGTCGCACTCACACCCATTGTGATGAAATGCTTCAAGAGGCTCATCATGAGACACATCAAGAACCAGCTACCACCTTCATTGGACCCGCTGCAGTTTGCGTATCGTCCAAAGCACTCTACAGACGACGCCATCGCCATGACCCTTCATCTTGCCCTCTCTCCCCTGGACAATAAAGACTCATACGTACGAATGCTGTTCATAGACTTCAATTCAGCATACAACACAATCATCCCTCAGCATCTGATCGAGAAGCTGACCATGAACACCTCCCTCTGTAATTGGATCCTAGATTTCCTGACTGGGAGACCTCAGTCAGACCGGCTCGGGACCAGCATCTCCAACACCACGCTGAGCACAGGATCCCCAAAAGGCTGCGTGCTCAGTCTCCTGCTGTTCACACTGCTGACTCATGAGTGTGCAGCGATGCACAGCACGCACCACATCATCAAGTTCGCCGATGACACGACCGTGGTGGGTCTCATCAGCAATAACGACAAGTCGGCATAAAGAGAGGAGGTGAAATAGCTAACTTCCTGGTGTGGAGCCAACAACCTATCTCTGAACGTAGACTAAACCAAAGAGATGGTTGTTGACTTCAGAAGAGCAACAGACCGATCACTCTCCGCTGGACATCAACGGACCCTCCGTGGAGATCGTCAAGAGCAACAAGTTCCTCTGTGTTCACCTGGCGGAGAATCTCACCTGGTCACTAAACACCTGCTCCATCAGTAAGAAAGCCCAGCTTCTTCTCTACTTCCTACGCAGACCAGGTTCTACAGAGGGACCTTCGAGAGCATCCTGAGCAGCTGCATCACTGTCTGGTTTGGGAACTGCACCGTATCGGACCGCAAGACCCTACAGCGGATAGTGAGGACAGCTGAGAGGATCATCGGGGTTTCTCTCCCCTCTATCATGAACATTTACACCTCACCAGCATTGTGGCCGTCCACACACACACAGTGCAGGGTGCACACACACTCTTCACCTTCCTGCTGTCTGGAAAAAGGTACCGAAGCATTCGGGACGCCACAACTAGACTGTCCAACAGTTTTTACCCACAAGCCATCAGGCTCCTCAACAAGAACTGAAACACTTTGATAAACACCCACACACTCATACACCATTACTTAACACAGTCACTTTAAACACTGTGGACACTGCCATTGAAATTCTGTTTCACAACATCATCTACTGATCCACCATTCAATGCTGCTACTGCTTACACTAGCCACTTTACTGTACTAAATAATTGCTGATAGTTTAACCAAATGCTGCTATAATTATTTAGTATACTCACCAACTTCCTCGGTGTTCACCTGGCGGAGAACCTCACCTGGTCACACAACACCTGCTCCATCAGCAAGAAAGCCCAGCAGCGCCTCGACTTCCTACGGAGGCTTAGAAAGTGCATCTCCCTCCCCCCATCCTGACCATGTTCTACAGCGGGACCACTGAGAGCATCCTGAGCAGCTGCATCACCATCTGGTTTGGAAAATGCACCGTATCGGACCACAAGATCCTTCAGTGGATAATGAGGGCAGCTGAGAGGATCATTGGGGTTCCTCTCCCCTCTATCACGGACATTTACACTGCACGCTGCATCCAGAAAGCCACCAGCATTGTGGCCGACCACACACACACTTCACCCTCCTGCCTTCTGGAAAAAGGTACCGAAGCATTCGGGCCACTACAACCAGACTGTCCAACAGGTTTTATCCACAAGACTTCAGGCTTCTAAACATGAACTGAAACACTCGGAAAACTCTCATGCACAGTCACTTTAACACTGTCAACACTAAGTCAATGTAATACTGTTTCATAACATCATCTACTGTTCCACAATTCAATGCTGCTACTGTTTACACTAGTCACTTGACTAGTTGAGGAGCCTGATGCTACTAGTTTACCTTAAATGCTACTATCATTATTTAGTACATTTGCCACATGTTGCACAACCGTCGGCGCTATGTTCTATGAATCTGTCTCGTAGCATATTGTAGGTACTGTTTGTTTTACTGTCTGTCTGTACTTGTTTCACTCTGTGTTGTATGTAGCTCTTTGTTGTCCTGTTTTGTGTTATGCAACTCCCCGTTGTTCTGTTTTATGTGACTGTGTCATACAGTATGTAGCATCGTGGTCCTGGAGAAACGTTGTTTCGTTCTGTTGTGTATTGCAACAGCTGTATATGGTGTAACGACAATGAAGCTTCTTGAACTTGAACTTCTTCTCCTTAGTCCAGGTAAGACGCTGCTGATTTTGTCTGTGGTTCAGGAGTGGCTTAATACGAGAAATACAACAGCTGTAGCCAAATTCCTTGACACGTCTGTGTGTGGTGGTTCTTGATTCCTTGACCCCAGCCTCAGTCCATTCGTTGTGAAGTTACCCCAAATTCTTGAATCAATTTTGCTTTACAAGCCTCTCAAGGTTGCGGTTCTATCATGTTAACTTTCTGTTAACATGCTTGGATTCAGCACTCCGTGAACAGCCAGCTTCTTTGGCAGGTAATGTATATTTTGAACAACTGTAAGTTCAGCAGTCTTCCCCATGATTGTGTAGCCTTATGGTAGGAGACCATTTGAAGGCTCAGGGAACCTTTGCAGGTGTTTGAGGCAGTGAATTGGTGGGTTTTTGTTAAATGTGAGGCAAAATCATCACAATTTAAAGAACCAAATACTTAAAGTACTCCAGCCTGTGTGCACTGAATTTATTTAATATACGAGTTCCACAATTTGAGTTGAATTACTGAAAAATTTTAACTTTTCCATGACATTCTAATTTACTGAGATGCGCCTGTACATACAAACGACTTCTATACCACAGACTGCTTATTGAACATTCTACAAAATATCTTTTCCAAAATATCTGACAATCAAAAACCAACTTCATTAATGTTGCAGCTGCAAAACTGTACCTTGGGGCAGATGTGGTCCAGTTCTCCATTACTGAGCCTCCACAGGACATGCTGTGTTGCATCACCACCAATCCCAAAATTCAAAGAATGAAGTGGGGAGAACAGCTTTCTCCACACCTATCAACAGCATACAAAATCATGTAAGAAAATAATGTCATCAATAAATGCATGTTAAAATGGGAGTAAGGGCTCATGTAGCCAAACCTTCAGCAGATCAGGGTTACAAAGCAGCTTTAATTGACTACAATTAATATGTAAAACAACTAGTCAAATTTTTTTTTTTCTTTTGGGTGCTCTTATGTGACGGACGTTTTGTGTGTTAAGTCATCTATACGCGGTTTAGATATGCGGTTCTTCATGCGTGGTTCTTGGCAATCTTAGTTTCAGGGTCTTGGCAATCTTCTTATAGCCTATGCTATCTTTATGTGGAGCAACGATTCTTTTTTCTCAGAGAGTTCTTTGCCATGAGGTGCCATGTTTAACTTCCAGTGACCAGTATGAGCGAGTGAAAGCGATAAAACCAAATTTAACACACCTGCTCCCCATTCACACCCGAGACCTTGTAACACTAATGAGCCACATGACACCGGGGAGGGAAAATGGCTAACTGGGTCAAATTTGTATATTTGCCAGCAGTTTAGATATTAATGGCTGTCTGTTGAGTTATTTTGAGGGGACAGGAAATTACACTGTTATACAAGCTGTACACTCACTACTTTACATTGTAGCAAAGTGTCATTTCTTCATTGTTGTCACATGAAAAGATATAATAAAAATATTTACAAAAATGTCAGTGGTGCACTCACTTTTGTGAGATACTATATATGGCGAGTACTGTTTCCTAACCCAGATTTGACACAACACTAATATCTTTACAATAATCTGCAACAGTGCTGTAACAGAGCCCAAAAAATTTAATTAGAATTGTTTTTGCTTTAATCTGTTAATACCTGATACTATTCGGCACTGGTAGTGAAACTATTTATGGTGTAATTACTTAATAATGCTGTAGCATAATTTTTCAGTCTACACAAACTCCCTACTACAAAATAGTCAATGCAGCGTAAACCACAACAAAATATTTTAACTTCTTTATAATAATATACCGCATTACACTAAAACACTATACAAATCATTAATAATTAAGCAAATGTTTACGTTCATGCTGATTACAACTGCCCATGTAACTGAAACAAAAGAATAAAATAGTACCTCAAACTCATGCATAAGTTGGACAAGAGAGTCTCCAACAAAGAGCACGTCTGGTTCCTTCCCTTTACTGTCACACACAAAGCGATTGTGCTGTACAAAGAAACAGAAATTCATCAATTTTAAAAGCAAAACAAAATTAAATAAAAAGAAGCAAATTCTGCTAAAGAACTCAAATTAAATATCATTCTAACCATTGAGTTGGCCCTACCGAATGCATTTGGAGCAAACTCACCAGTGATAGCCACCGTCCATCACCGTGTATGTCATTACAGGGGGTGGGGATAGCTGCAGGATTGCTGTCTTCGCTGCTCATTACTGTTGTTTTTAAAAGCCAAAACAAAGTGCCAAATTTCATGTCATAGTTAGCTATAACAAAACAATGTTTCTTGTTTGTATATTGGAATGGAAATTGGCAACTTACATTTTTCCTAAGCTAAACAATTTTTAAAAACTTATAATATATAATCATTTTTAGCTTTTACAATTATATACAATATATGTATTGAAAAGTATTCAGTTGTTATTTCATTATTTGGGTTGGAATTGAAAGCATTTATAGGTGTAGCAAAATGGGGGTCTTTAAAACAAGCTTCTTAGTTAAAGGAAATCTTTCCATACCTGGAAATTGCCAATATCATTAACGCCTTTATAGTATAACGTTTACGATACAACAATTTATTATTCCCTCATTGATATACTGTCGCAGCCTAACGCTTTGCCGTGTTCAGTGCGATGCGATTTAAATATTTTTTTTAATGAAAGAAGACAGTCAGCTCTCTCACTCGTTGGCTTTAGTCCTAATTGTGTGCTTTGAGCAAAACAATTAAAACCAGTAGAGCGTAGCTTATGCTACCATGAGCTAAACGTGTAGTGCCTTTTTTTGCAGACATGTTACAAAATTGTTGTTGCTCATTCTACTTACTTCGAAAGATTAGATTTACGTTACAATTATTTACATAATAATTATTTACAAGCTAATGAAGCAGTTAATAAATCACATAAAGCTTCCAATGTACAGTATTATTAAGGCCGTTAATGCAAGTAATGTGTCTGGAGATTTATGAAAAGATATAATTGACGCCTTTATATTAATCAAAGGTTACTCCTTTCTACGGATATTTAATTTTTTTCTGGCGTTTTAATTGCAGCACAGTTTAGTCAGCAATTAGCATAAGGCAATATATCAGCAAAGTACGGTAAGTAAACAGCAAATATTCTTACCTATCGCTTACTTCCGCAAACTACCGACGCGACGCGTCATAGAGGAAATGACGTGTTTAAGTCGGTCCCGCTATGGGCAATAAATAAAGTCTCTGCGTGTACAGTATTTTAAAGAAACCGATGTTAATATCTTGTTAATGGCAAAAACAGTGTGATTGAACAAGAAATTAAAGGTGGATTAAAATATTCATATTGCCAGAGTATATATAAACGGAACAACTTTGAATACTCAAGGTCAGGACCTGCTACTGTTACTTATATATTTATTTGTATATTTTGACGGACCTTTTAGAAACTATTTTTATATACACTTCAACTATAGCTGTTATGACATATCACACATTTTTGTAACTCATGCGCAAATATACACAGTAAAAATGATAGAATGTGCTATTACTATCTCTTTTCAGTCATAGGAAACATTTCATATTCAAGTCATATTTCTCATAAACAGTAAATTTTAAAGAATTGCCTTATTTGTCAGTTTCTTTATTAAAATGTGGTACAAGAAAACGCTTATGCTGTAGCAAAATGTAGCCAAAAGGTGGCGTTATGGGCTAAAAGGTTTGTGTCATATCTGTATTAAAATAGTAGTTTTCAAATGTTCTGCTAAATATACGTAATTATGGGAATATAGTAGGGTGTATATAACAGTTCTGCTAAATATACCTAATTATG
>JAOUQX010072480.1:0-14283 GCA_028566295.1 Liobagrus marginatus | reverse complement strand
CCTACCACTAAACCTACTCATCACACACACACACCCCTACCACTAAACCTACACATCACACACACACACACCCTTACCCTACCCTTACTCCTAAACCTACACATCACACACACACACCCCTACCACTAAACCTACACATCACACACATACACACCCCTACCCTACCCCTACTCCTCCTATATCCTCTTGCTCACTTTCTTGTGTTAATATATCTACATTTAAATCATTACTTAAAACTCACTTATTCTCTGAAAGTTTCTATCCATAAAATGTCTTGTATTTCGTTGTCATATTGTCTACTCTTTCAGTGTTTTTTTTCTTCTTTATTCTTTTGAATTTACATTTAAAGCGTCATCGAGCCCTGGAAAAGCGCTATCTAAATAAAACTTGTTGTGGACGTTATTATAGGAGTAAAAGTGACACTGAATCTAGAATAGGATGTTCAAAACCAAATATGGATGTGATGATCAGGTGTCCCAATACTTTTGTCTTACTGGGTATCAAATAACTGCCTCAGGTGACAATTAAATACCTACAAGCTGAAAACATCACCATGATTATATTCTCAGCTTATTTTCTGCATGAGTAAACTTGTGTCTAAAACAAATGCATTTGCATATCGCTCGCTGATTAGCTTCTACACTTTGATAAACCTTTAGAAATCAAAACGACCTTTTTACACGTTAACCATAACTGCAGTTATATTCCTTTGAAATAAATATTATTTACTGCATATACAGGGTGACTTTAAGCTCTTGTAAGCCCCTTATGCACATAGAACCTCTTACTGTTAAAGTAAAACTAGGCTAAGCTAAGCGTGTGTGTGTGTTTGAATGAATGAAAGAAGGGAGAAACGTTGAGATCAAGAGAAAAAAACAAAAAACAGCAAGTAAGAAAAAAAAAAGAAAAGAGTTGAGGGTTGAAAGAAGGCTTTCAGATGCCTGTGGCCCAAAGCTGAATGATATGATAATATATACCAGCTTTCTGGGAGAACAGCACCGGTTAATGAAAGTACATTTTTACAGGGTGTTTCAATTAACCTTACACTTTATACAAGCCGTTTCACATCCTTTTCATCGGCGCTTGGTTTCGGCATGTTTGCTACGGATGCGTTTAAAAAGTAACCCCTAAATTGCTTTCATGATCAGCAGGCTGCGAGTTCAATCCCTGCTGCTGGGCGCTTGAGCAAGGCCCTTAACCCATAACTACTCAGTCAGTTTAAAAGAAATGAATGTAGTCGGCGCAGTGGCTTGTGATTATTTCCCTTCCACAACACTCTCTCTCTCTCTCTCTCGATTCGTTTTACCTTGTCCTATAAATAAAGGCAAAAAGCATTAAATCTTAGGACAAAAAAAAAAAAAAAAAAGAATCTCACTTGTTCTGGATAAAGGTGTCTTCCAAATGCTGTGCATGAAAGCCTTTAACTGTACCACAATCATTACCCCACCTGACCATATAATAGTCAGTCGGGCTTACTTACATCTGGACTGGTCCACTTGCTCTTGATCTTCTCCGACATTTCTTGAGTACACGCCAGCAGATCTATGCCCTCTTTACTCTGTGAGAGAAAGAATGAGAGACAGGTCACCGGAGGAGACAAACTGCTGGTCATCCAAACACATCATGGAATAAATGAGGCATAGAGCAGTTGGCTTCTAGCCTACATGCCACATCCTACTTAAACCAATAAGTTGGTTCCGTAGCACATGCTACCCTCTATGTCCCAGACTGCAACATTTCTAAATGGTAGAACTGGATTTAAGCTTGATTCACTTTTGACCAGCACATGCCGGCATTTGCTGTTGCCCTTTCCTTAAACCATGGCTAATGAAATGTTTAATGCCATGCCTGATCGCTTGCTTAACAAGGGAACTAAAGAGCAGAGAGGTGCTGCATCGATAGCGGTCACAACAACCTTATTACTACCAGCACTACAGCTTCACTGTTTCTGCGTGTAACTCTTAATTAAGGCTGGTATTGATTTGCTGCATTATTACAGTGTCCTTAATGCCAAGTTTGGCTTTTTCACAACACGCTACGGCACTATACGGCCAAATGAAGCGGACGTCTGACAATCCGTCGTGTATGGAAAGATGCCTGGATGAAATTAAACATTGTGCGGCCAAAAACGATGTGGCTTGTTCCAAAATTTGTGCAGCAACCTTAAAGGTTTTTGTGGGGTTTTTATGTTAAATTGGCAAAACTGAAAGCAGAATATTTCTTTTAGCTCAGAGGCTTTTTGCACAGGGGCATCGTCATGCTGGAACTGTGTTTGGGTTGTTTAGTACCAGTGAAGAAAAAGATATGGCACATAAAGGCATTTTAAGCAACTGCATGCCTCTAACACACGGGCAACAGTTTGGGGAAGACACACTTATATATACAGTATATGTGTGTTAGAATGGTGTCCACAAACCTTTGGCTATATAGCGGATTTACTGGTCACTCAGCTGACTAGCTGTTATGCAATGTAATGACAGTTTGTATGTATGCAGTCTGTAGAGCACTGGCTATAGTCAACAGAACACCATGCTGGAGCTTCACAGAAAGGTTCATGGAGAATGTAGAAAGGCTTATTAAAAATAATATGAATGCAGGGTAAAGACAAAGATTATAAACTTTCTTATATGGATGGAGAATTATAGCTAATGGGAAAAGGATGAAAACATTATTGTGGGTAAAATAAATAAATAAATAAAAATCTGAAAAAATTACATTCATTCATTGTCTAGCGTTTATCCTGTTAAGGGTCATAGTTTCGTTGGAGTCTATCCCAGATAACTTGGGGTATGAGGTGGGGTACACCCTGGACAATCGGCAGTTAATCACAGGACTAAAGCTTAGAGACAGACGACCATTCACACACACATTCACTCCTATGGACAATTTAGAGTAGCACATTCACCTATGCCCAATCACATATCGCGTTTTTGGAGGCGGGAGGAAACCGGAGTACCCAGGGAACACCCACGCATGCACAGGGAGAACGTGCAAACTCCACACAGAAAGTCCCTGGGCGGGAATTGAACCCATGACCTTCTTTCTGTGAACCAGGATCGTAAAGAATAAAGGAACCTTCATTTTTAGAGGATGACAATGATGATGTTCTAATCAAGGCTGTTGGATCACACTAACCTTCTGCCACATGTAGGCTTCCCGAAGCGTGATGATCTCATGATCACGGTGATCTCCCTGTACAGCACACAACACACACACAATCTGTTCATCCGGTTTGCAGTACAGAGACCCCTCCTCTCCATGTTCCTTACATCTCAGTCTTTCGACTGTCACTGTGTCTCTCTTTTCTGATTCACATCGACTCTGCTCCTCTTCCTGCTCCTTCACCCCTTCGGCTCCGCCCCCAGCAGCCGCCAACTCTTCCAGCCCGTTAACGTTTGCTTCGGATTGAGCGCTGATGTCGATGTTGGGATTTGCTCCAGGGGCCGTGTGGCTATATGGCTGAAGAGGATGTCTAGTGCTGCGCGTGTGTTTTTCGGCGTGGACCGCGCAGAAGGCAAAGCGGCAAATCACGCACATTAGCGTAGCCGGCTGCGGTTCGTCTGGTTCACATGCGTCACATGTCCCGTCCATCTGCGGCAAGTCGTCCTCAACGCTGCTTCTATCCGGGAATGTTCCTTTAGGGTTCATATTGGAGAAAAGGAAAAGGGGGGGGTAGACCTTCAAGGAAGAGAGAGTAAGTGGTCCCGGGAAAGTCTAGAGGGAGAAAAAAAGAGATTTAAAAATAGCCACAGCTCTGGAGACATACAGTAGTAAACACAAGCAGAACAAATGTGCACCAAAATCACTCTCACTGTTCCCTCCTCTTCTACCAGAAACGCTAAACAAAGCCTAAAGTCCGGAGATCATCCCCCCTGCAGCTCTAATACGGACCATCAGCTGCTCTGAAGTTTAAGATAAGTCTGAAGGTCCAAATCTGCGATACAAATCCAGTTAAAATATGGTCAGAGCGCTGGAGAGCGCTAAAGCACATGGAGTCACTGCGGAATCGTGACTCTGGCTAACTTAAAGAAACTGTAAGAAAGTTTGAAGAAGTGGACGGCAGTGTCATACAATGTCTTATGTAACTTATTTTATATATATACAGTATATACACACACATATATATATACACATATATATACATATACATACACACACACATAGAAAAACAAGTCTGACGTTTAGATAGTTATTTATTTGTTTATGACTGCGATTTAGGTTAGTTAACCTTCATTTATTTGATGTGTTGTGTGTGTAAAAACCGTTTATTAGTTTTGTTCATCAAGCCGTTAATACGATGTTATTTCATTGTGAAATGTTTTGTTACGCACTTCTTGTGCACTGAATACATTTAGAATGTCACACGTTTGAAAAATCAAACCCAATTGCCAGAATCACAAATAAAATCGCAATATTCATTAAAACAAATTGTAATATGATCATTTTGTCCTAATGGCAAGTCAAGCTGGAAAAGAGGAGAGAAATAAATATAGAGTATTTATTACAAATAAATCATTCTAAATTGGAATATATTTATAAATTAAGGCAAAAAAAAAAGTAGCATGTCATGTCACTAAGACACTGGAAAGTTAGTCTTTTATAAGCAAATCAATCTATTAACATTAAACAAAAGTTTCTTGACAAATTCCTTATTAATGATTATACTGTTTTCATTTTTAAATTCTGCTTTTTAATGTTTATTAGAAGTTCCGGATTACGTAGAGAGTAGAGATGTTCGGATGGATCGGTTTCGGCCAATAATCCCATTTTATGACTCGATCTGCACTCACTAAACTTGGCCGATCTCTCGAACCGATCTTGGTTTGTATTTATTTTTATCTTATATTAGGTTTCCTGATATGCATATGGTTCAGCATACATTATAAAGGGGTTAAAATATTCAGCGTGTAATAAATAATGTTTGTGATGATTTAGTACTCAATAGCTACATTAAGTTGGTATAATGTTTGTGTTATAAAAATTGAACAAAGGCAACATCTATAGTATTACTTTATCTGATAAAAGGTTAACGATGATCAGAGAGCGCTCATATCGGTTATATAAATCTTGAAGCATCGGAATCTGGATCAGTATCGGTCGATCAATAAACCAGTGCATCCAGCGTGTCCACTATACATCGTTCATTAAAAGGACGTATTAGAATGAGCGAATGATCAGAACTCTCACCTTTAAATATACATACTAACAGACGTGCTGTGACAGAACATCGACACCTTCCGACTTACCGATATAAACAGAATGTTTAAAGTCTTTCTCCTTGTTGTTGTGGTGTTGCGTGACTTTTATATTTCAACGCATTCCTTCCTGCTTTTTAAAGACTCTGTCTGCTTTGATTTGTAGACGTAATATGCGTTTGCCAGATGCAAATACTGAGTGCACACTCAATCATCAGCCTTCATCAAAAAACCCACACACAGACTCCTGTCGACTTCTGCCGGGACAAAACAATATCACGCAGCGTATTAGAAAGCGACACAGTGATGTCAAACTGTAATAATCCTATGACAGAGGGTTAACAATAAAAATGTAAAAGACTAGGAATTAAACGGGCCAATAATAATTAATTATTGATGTGAAATATGGTGAAAGGTTTATATGAACAAATACTAATTGCTGAGCATCGTTTTGTGGATGACCAATCATTAGACTGGAAAGACACTTCAGATGTACACTATGGCCAACTGTTCATAAACACCTTAAAAGCACATCTACCAGTCCGTCTTCCTTCCACTGAGGTTGGAGGCACACAATAGTCTAGGACAGCGGTCCACAACCGTTTTTGCGGTAGGGACCGGTTGTGTGTCAGACAATATTTTCACGGACCAGCGTTTTAGGCGTTTGCAGTATAAATACTCCAAAATAAAATGATACGACCGGCATAAAAACTGGTATCTTTTACCCTGCGCAAAGAAACTTTCCAAAGACATTCGTTTCATGCTAGCATGGGGGTTTAATTTTTGCGCTAATGTATTATGTGCTACCGGCCGGAGCAGCCCCTTTAAGAAGGTAGCAGATGTAGGTAAGACATGAGACCGAGACAAGCATCTTGACATGCATCAACGGTGAGTAATAGACAGATGTGGCGGAGAGAATCCGGTAATTTTCCAACATAAAACATGGTTCAGAATCAGATAATAAATAAATAAATCGGAAATAATTTAAGTTATGTATTCTTTCTGTGCGGCCCGGTACCAATTGGCCTACGGACCAGTGCATGCCTAGAATGCTGGAACATCCTTCCAGCATGACAATGCCCCCGTGCACAAAGCCCCTACGAACGAATGTTTTGACTTCGAACCGTAGACCGTAAAAAAATAATGGACGACGCGACGCCGCTTCCTTCCACTGTAATGAACTGAACGTAAAACGTACGACGATGGCCGCGAACATGTTACGCAAAAATGTCCGGAGGGCGGAGCCGCGTTAACAAACTTCTGCCCAACGCTCGCACGCCCAATTCAACGATCACTTCCGCGTTTTGTCCCAGCCTGCTCAGTTACTTCCGGTGCAATTATCACAAAAACAAACAACTGAACAGATACCAGCGTGAGAACAATTACCTTAAATGACCAAAATCATCTTTCATTAAAAAAAAAAAGAGAAAAAAGTTTTTTAATTCTTTCGTGCAATTAATTATTTTTATTTTCACGAAGTCCCATTCATTTACATGGAGAGGGCGGAGTTTATGACCTATACTGCATCTAACCACCAGGGGGCGATCAAAGAGCCCGCAGCTTCACTTTTCATGACTCATGAGGCACATCCGACTCAATTAAATTAAATAGGCTTTATTAGCATGACCATATACGTGTACAGTATTGCTAAGTCACTAAGTAGATTTGTATGTTTTTTTAACGTATAATCTATGGTCGCGCACCGCCCTGTTATTGTAATTACATTGACTTTATATATATTTTCTCTCCCTAAACATGATGCTGAACAAATGAACTGGGATTGGTTGCTTTACAGGCCACAGACTAAACCTGTCCCTTAACAGTACTGTACTTGGTTATGTGCAAGCACGGACCTGTTATTGGAGAGTTATTAGAGTGCTGGATATCAAGTATTTACAATAAAGATCAACCTTTAATAACAGAACAGACAATAGTAAATACGTTTGCTGTCTGGGACGTGTTGGTGATGTGCGCAATGACACACACTTTCAGAACATCAGTGGGTTAAGTTTAATAATGATCATGTATTCCTAACATGAGATCATCAGAGGACCTCATATCTTAGGTAACGTTATACCTATGGGCGCGCGCATGCGCACACGCACACACAGAGTCCGCCGTTCATTTCTGGACAATTTCAGATACAGAAAACAGACTTGCTGTTTCACTATAGTTCCATGAACGTTCTCCTTCTCTTTCCTCTCTGCTCTGTCCCTGTTTGTCTCTCTCTCTCTCTCTCTTTTTTTTTTTTTACTCTTACACACTTTCATACATGCATTCACACAGAGAATGAGACATATTCAAGTACAATTTATACTCTGTAATATCCAGGCCTATGCATACGTACTACGGCGCGCATACACGCACAGCACTATCATCTGCATCTGCAAATGTAGGTTACCTCTAATCCTGTTATCTCGCCGTGTGACCGAAATCACTACAGCCGCGATTCTTGATCTTTTCCACCCTCGGCTTCTGTATCCCAGCAGTTTTAGTGAAGCTAACACTTCCTTAGCATTAGCCTTACCTGTGCGTCCTCCGGCTCCGACCTGGTTTGCTTTCACTTTCCTGCTAAGCTAACTAAAGCCGCTCCACTTCCGTGTTTTCGCGGGGTTTTTTTTACCTTCCTGTTTCTGTTGCCACAGACAGAGCGACAGAAAAACAGAGCGAGAGACATGCTCCTACTGCAGAGGGAGTGAGAGAACAAGGCAAGCTCTTACTAAAGAGAGAGAGGGAGAGATGAATTTAGGATGGAGAGAGAGAGAGAGAGAGAGAGAGAGAGAGGCGGTGTTGCTGCTAGCGACTATTAAAGAGTAAAAATGAGGAGCTACTTCTTTTCCTTTGAGAGCTGCTTAGTAACTGAAAAGATTGTGCCTGGTTTTACCTTTTGCTCAAATTATGTCTTGACGTCATGAACCAATGAAGAAAATGTTTGGAAATGTAAAATAATAATAAGAGGAAAATTGCTTAATGCAATCTGGAAAACTTCTGCATCCTGTCATGACCGCCTACATCTTCAGAACCCAATCGATTAGCATTTTTATACCCCGACTCACACCTGGTGTTTCTCAGATCCACCACAATCATGATCAAATTTAGCGTGTAAATGTGAGCATCAATTGCATGGAAATCATAATCATACTCTGACAGTATTAAAATAACTATAAATGTAAAGAACTTTGTTTTTACTGGATTCATAATCACAGATTATTTGACCACTGCAGGACACCATACCTTCTGTCAGACACTCAATTACTCCTGAGGGCAAGTTTTTCCTACGCAGAGAGAAACCCCATGCTGTGAGACAGCATGGATACCTACTGCACCACAATGCTGCCATTATAATGTCAGATTTATATAATAATTATTTGTTCATTAAAATGTTTGCGCAAACAAACCCGTTTTGTTGTTTTCATTTGTTCTTTGCACACGGGTGGCGCTATATAACAGTTTAACCTGCTCTCTGCTACAACACTCCAACAAGTGGACACTCTGAAAACACAAACAATGAGTTTACCCAACAGTGTTTTACCACCATAAAGATGTTACTTACCGTACATCAGCGGTAACATGAAGCTGAACCAATGTACTTTTGTGATTAAGACCGAAAGAGAGCATCAGCCTAGAGAAGACAGGGAATGAATGATGGACGATAGTTCATCCCGTCAGCCTGAGATCAATGTTGTCTTAATGCTCCGTATGCATGTCACTGATCACACTTGTGCTTTAAAGCGGCCTGAATTCCAGAAGATCAAGCTGGATATCATCAATCCACTTAATAAATCACTACCTGGTAATATTCCAGCACAGCCAAACCTCTTTTCCTTCAGAAAGTGTGCCATAGTCAATCTATGTGTAGCATTCTACCAGCAGTAGCAGCTAATTCTGTGTTCCTGTCCTTTCAAGATGGCTTCATTAAGAGCTCTCATTGTCTCCCTTCCCCTTAAGTGCCTCCCACATGCCAGTCTTTTCATGTTACACAAAAGCGACCACACTAAAAGCTTGACACCAAAGCTGCTTTTATATAACCACTCTGATCATACAATTACATATTGCACTTTAGTATGACTAACATATTCATATTCCGAGATATGGCATACAGAATATGTACAGGATAGTACAGCTAAAATGATATGTCATTGATTTAAGGTCAGCCTGCCTTAGCACCTGTCTTGGTTTAAAAAGGGCTTTGGGACAGTCATACTGAAAGCCTGGACTACATAGTGTCTTTCATGATGGAGACTTTATGTTGTCACATATACATTACAGTACAGTAAAATTCCTTTCTTCACATATCCCAGTTTAGGGAGACCAGGGCCAGCCATCTTACAGCGTGTCTAGAACAGGGATGGTAGGGGCCTTGCTCAAGGGCTCCAGTAATGACAGCTTGGCACAGCTGGGGCTGGAACCCAACTTTACAATCAACAATCTTGAACGAACCATTTAAGCCACCACTGCCCATGCTGTTTAGTAGAACTGCTATAAAACATTTGCTAGCCCACCAGATGACTTGTCCTCTGTCTTGTCCCACCATAACGTTGTCTACAAATCAATGAACACAAAGTGTTTTAGAACTGATTTAAAAGGGCTACCCTCAAATCTCGATAGTTCAGATTTGATCTCACCTATCCACTGAAAGCAAGTACCTGTGGTGATCATTTTTCATTGTTGGTGTGTTACTCGCACACACACCTAGAGTCTACAGCAAACAAGAAATCAAACACAGGGTCCCTTCGTACCGAGACAAGGACATGCCTCTGTTTGTGATGTTATGATTCAGACAAAGGATGATAAATGTTCCCAGTTGTAATATTTCTAGGGAATTACAGATGGCTACCATTTTAAATCCTATGATCTTTAACAAGAGCTAGCAAGCTGTCTGAATCAGAATGTCAAGCATACTAATGTCTACTACACTATGGCAGTCTGCTACACTAGACCACACTAGCATTGTGACTCATATGCACCACAATGAGCAAAGTGAGTTGCATGTGTCTTAAATATCCTTGTTGGGACTTGTAGGAACTAGTTGTCCAGATCCTTGCTTTCAAGCAAGACAAAGCTACCTGCATAAAGCCTCACTCTGTAAAGAAACGCAGCATTTTTAAAACGCATCAGTATTTTTATGAGAACAATGAAACCAGGCATGAAACATTGCTGTGATGTAAGGCATAAATTACAGCTTAACATGAACCTCAACATGCAGAAACAAATGATCATATCACAGCACATCCTTCAAGTGATGAACATTTCGATTTGAGCCATGAGGTCCATTTTTTTGGATCTCGCAAGAGACAGTGACCTCTTTGACGTCCTTTTAATGAATAGTGGTTTAATATATATAAAGTGTGCAGTGTTTTCCCTCGGTCAGCCTCTATACTGGCTGCTGCGTGCAGGACAACATAAGGTACTGGGAGCTTGTTTAAGGTTTGTCCTACAATATAGATGGGGCATCATTTTCCCTGTCTAATGCTTGTGTGAGATTTGTGTTGATGTTGGAACCACCGAAGCGGATAGCAGTGGACTTCAATTTTCACATGAATGCTCCATAGCATCATGCTGGTTCCTTGATTCTGAGACATGATGTCTCCTTTCTGGGGCCTCTTTAGGCAGGCCCAAAAAGAACAGCCAACAGAGCCTACATGGCAGCTTACATGGGCTTGATTTGCATATGTCCAGCAGAGTGGATTCTCCCAACCACATGTATCACTATGCAGAAAGCAGGGTGGAGGAGAATCACTCCATATGACACTGGACAAAGGAGTGGCGCTGCTAGGTGAGGGGATCATTCATGTCAGATGAATGAGGATTTACGTCTGTTTTCATATATAGTTCGTTTTAAAAGAACCAAACCCAATTCACTTAAAGTGAACCAGAAAGGGGACCGGCTGAAAGTGGCCTCAGTCCGTTTGGTGTTCACAATCTCATGGACTCAAAGAGGACACAATTCTGTTTTTGGTCCAGCAAAGAAGTGATCTTAGACCCTTTTTTGTTCACATCACAACTTTATAACTTTTTATGTTTTTATATGTTGAGGAGAGTTTGATTGTTGAGTTTAATGTAATCATCTTTCCAAATTTAAATAAGCGCACAACGATCCTTCTGAGACCAAACAACCCCACGACCTGCCATAATAAAACGTTTTTTGGGTTGTTACAGTAGTGACGCAACATGGCGAACGATACGACATGCTTCCAGGTACACATGTCAAAATGAAACGCAAAGGAGACCGGGATCTCATTGCTTTTGCATATCACAAAGCTATCAAACCACAAACGAGGTTCACTTTTGGGTCCTTTCAGGGGGTCTGCGATCACTCGGTTTGTTCACATATAAATGCTAAACAGCTCCAAGAGCATTCGGGAGGCTCAAACGTAATCTGTAAACACTGACTTGTTCTTAAATAACTGCAAACACAATGACTTTTTGTTTCAACTCAAGCTGATCGGTGTACGATATTGTCTTAAGTGAAAGATTATAAAAGTCTCCATAACTCCATAAACGGCTGCAAGCCAAATGGTGCAGTGTGCCACTGCGGCATAGTTGGCCGATGTTAGACATGGCTTGGCTCTCGTCCCTAAACATAATTTGAAAGAGAAGCAAATGGTCCTCTGAGACGGTCATATTAGCTCTCATTTCAAATGAAAGACTTTAAACGTGCAACTGAAGGATGGCCTCCCTCAGCATGGAGCTTATGTGATCTTCGGGCTAAGATGAAACTCGAATCCCTTTATTCCTTAGAAGAATTTACCAACATCATTTTTTTAAATGCAGAAGTAATGGATTCATGTTGTTTATGTCCATGGGCGTTCTAACTATTTTTACTTTATAGCTACAAAAAAAAAAAAAAAGCACATGATTCCTCTCATTATTAATGGGTTTAGTTAAAGCAAGTGAATGGGTTTAAAATGCCATTCGGTGATGGATCTAGGTTGAGTTCCATGTCAAGTGCTTAAATCAAACAAAAATAAATTAAACCCTAAAATGGAGCTTTTCCCACATATTCATTGTCCTGTCTCTGCCTTAGTGAAGCCTTAGCGGGCTCAAAAGAAGAAACAACGGGACAGAAAAAGCCTCTAGGATTCTGGCAAACAGCCATTCCTGTCATTGCTTCAACTAGTTTTAAAACTCCTGGCATCATCATCATCTCATACATGGAGCTCCACTGCTGCTGTTACTGTGGTTACAACGTCCTGCTCCCAAGCAGTGATGTCTATCCAGAGATGTCTTGCTCTGTCAACACCGCCTGACTTCTATTTCTGGGAACTTGCTTCGTGTTAGTAAAAATAAAAATCCCATTTGACATCCATGGCAAATTTTCTGTTCAGTACTCCGATTTAGAGGAATCTTTGTGTCTCAAACGTGATCCAATGCTCTAGTTGAGTTTGGTCGGGCTGTGTTGGGAAAAGCAGCCCTGCTAGCTGTTCCCCCCTGAGAACTGTAAATATTTGGATTTATTTAGGAGCTGCTTAGTGTGTGAAAGTGAGATGTTTCATTAAATATTGATTTTGTAGCCCAATAGGGGAATTAAAAAAAATTGCTGCAAGTGCTCTCTTGAAAATACTGATCTTGCATAAAAGACAGGCAGCAACTTTGTCCAGCATCATATTCATGTCCATATTCATGCTTTTCATTTAGTGTGTCTAGTGTTTGATATTCCTTAACTGTTAAGGACATCGGACAAAGACCACACACACACACACACACACACACGCACACGCACACGCACACGCACACACACACACACACACACACACACAAACTGACATATAAAGGCTTAATATCTGGGATTCATCTTTGGCATGCAGATGCTGGCTTACTGCTAGCTACGTGCTGCAGTGTAGTATATTATAAAAGGCTTGACTACCTTGGGACAGCCTCCAGATGCAGAGATTAACTGTCAAAATCTTCCGTTTAATCTCTGTGCTTGTTGGCCGAAGGAAACAATATGACTGTGTGTGCTTTTTTTGGAAGAGACGTACTTTATTATGACACATAGACGACACACAGCTATTTGCCGTTTTATTTCTTTCAGAATTTCCCCCCACTTCCTGCCATTAAGACAACATGCTAAACACACAGGCACAGAGAAGTAGTGTGCACCCTTTTGAAAGATCAATTTTTCATGGTCAGAAGGCAAATACTTAATCTGTGTTGTATGAGTCTGTATCCCAGCAGTTGGAACAGGAAAGGGCATTACATCAGAGCGCAGATTAGAACCAGCCTGCCTTTTTTTTTTTTTTTTTTTTACAGAACAATAACAGGCTTTCTCTAACATGTTCCAGCCAGAACACATCCATGTTGCACAGCTGGGAACGAGGTCTGAATCCATTGCTGCTGTTTCCCCCAAACAGTGGGTACTGGTATTTGGATATAATGTGGGAGGACTATGATATAACCCACCACAAACAAACTGAGGATCAAGTCAAGGGTTCAAGGGAGAAGCAAGCTCAGTGGATACGGTGTTGGACTGCTGATCATAAGATCATGGGTTTGATTCCCAGCACCACCAAGCTGCCACTGCTGGCCCCTAAATAAGGCCCTTAACCCTTTTGCGGCCCAGTTGCATAAATAAGGCAAATGTAAGATGTTGTGGATAAGGGCGTCCGCCAAATACTGTACATTTAATAGTCCTGCCTCTGCCTTAAGGTAAGCAGAGCTTGTTTGTTCTCCCTATGCTTTAGTGGTTTATTCCCTCAAGGCTGATTATATTCTCTAAATTGTCCATAGTCCGCAAGTATGTGCGCAATAGCGCCTTAAGATCAGTAGGAACACTGCCCAGGTTGTCCCTTGTGTTGTGCAGGATAAGCAGTACAGTTATGAATAGTAATTAGTGCACTCTAGGGGGCATTTTAAGGGGTGGTCGGTCCATAATAGCCATTTTTTGACTATTATTTTATTAAATTATATATATATATTTTCCATTTTCAGATCCTATTTATCACATACACATACAAGTACATGCAGTGAAATGTTTTTGTTCCACATATCCCAGCATATGAATTTGAACACTGGGGTCAGAGTGCAGGGTCAGCCAGAACAAATGGCACCCCTGGAGCAAGTGAGGTTAAGGGCCTTGCTCAAGGAC
>JAOUQX010072449.1:0-14304 GCA_028566295.1 Liobagrus marginatus | reverse complement strand
AGGTTTTATGTGTTGTGCTTTCTGAGATATTTTTTTTTTCCTCATGTTATTCTAAAGGTTTTTTGTTCATCATAACCTCCGCCAGTTCAAAGCAGTCTGGCCCTCTGTAAGTTAGTCCTCTATCAGTAAAGCATTTCCATACCGGAACATTTCACTGGGTAAAGTTTTGTTTTTCGCACCATACTGTGTAAAGTATAGAGACTTGTATGTAAAGCATGAACACCTATGCCATGGTTGTGTTCAGTATAAACACTATGCAAATATTAAATTCCATCTGGTACCAAAAACAATGCCTCGGTTAAAGTCACAGAGATGACACGTTTCTGCTATTCTGATTTCTGAACAGAACCTGACGCTGTCAGTATTTGCAGTGACCTGCTGCTAAATGATAGGATGGGTAGATAACTTAAAATAAGGTGGAGTGTATATTTGTGTATATTTAACATTGTAAGTAATCCTTTATTTCTTTTTTGTTCCATACGTCCGGGAGATGAATGCGTGTTTGCTCTTGTTGAACAGACGAGCTAGAAAAAAAGTGCTAGAATCCCTATTATTAAAACACAGGGTGTTTGACAACAGGACAAGGGGCTACTGGTTGTAGATCCCAAGGAGCAAGGTGTACTATTCTGAAATCTTATATCATTGGTCAGTAATTAGATTATTATTTTTTTATTGCCTTTTGCAGGGACATGCAGGGGCCAGTGCGCTGGGTTTTGTGGGATATAAAGGATACTCTCCTGAAGGTACGTCACTCCGTGGGAGAGCAGTATTGTAATGAGGCCAAGCGTGTTGGACTGAAGCTACCAGCCATGCAGTTACAGGCTGCATTCAAGGACGCTTACCGGCAGCACTCGCATCTGTACCCGAACTACGGTGTGTCTCAGGGTATGAATGGACAGCTGTGGTGGACAGGTTTGGTGAAAAGCACCTTCTCCCAGTGTGGGGTACAGGACTCTGTTGTGCTTGACACACTTGCCAACAATCTTTACCATAATTTTTCTGGTCCAGAGAACTGGGAGGTAAGACAACAAACTTCCTCCTAATTACCTTTTAAAATGTTTGATTTGTTACTGTCTCTACTGTATGCTTTTAAATTTCATTTGTGCTTTTATGAATTTCAATATCAGCAGAAATTTCAGTGATTGTCAATTTTAATGTGACCAAACTAAATACTGTGCTAATATTTGAACTGTTTACAAACATCAGATGTTATTCATTAAGTAATTCCTTATTTTTTTTTATTCAGGTGTTTCCAGACACAACTTCCACCCTTAAATCCTGCACAGCTCTGGGAATAAAGCATGGGGTTGTATCTAATTTCGACAGACGTCTCGAAGGAATCCTTCAAGGATGTGGCCTCCGAAGCCATTTCTCGTTCCTGATAACTTCAGAAGATGCCGCTGTCGCCAAACCAGACCCAGATATTTTTTCTCAAGCCCTGAAAAAGTCTGGAGTGTCAGCTAAACACGTAGCCCATGTTGGGGATCACTACATAAATGACTATCTCACCTCTCGATCATTAGGTATTCAAGGTTATCTGCTAGATAGGCATGGACTCCAGAAACATATAGGGATTCCCCCACAGCACCGGCTACAGAGCCTAGATGAACTACCTCCCCGACTTCTTCAGCAAACTGATTAAAACAGTTTGCATTGCAAAATAACTGCTGATATTTATTGGATCATTTAATATAATAAATTGTGTACATTCACCTTGCATCAAATTTCACTTCCAAAGATGTCCTCTAATCAAGTGAATTATGTGTGTAGGTACACATTCAGAAGCATGCAGACCCCTTGACCTGCGTCAAATCTTTTATTAACATTTTTAATTAGCTGAAATTAAAGTAAATAAAAACAAAATAAAAATGTTTAGTTAATAATTGTGTAATGATTCAATATATGAAAACCTAACAAAGAGTTAGGAAGAGGTCAAAAGGATCAGCTTATGCTAAAGTTTGTGTGTATATATTAAACAAAATTTTAAAGTTGTCTGTTGAACATCCCAAGGTAAAAATGAAATTAAACAAAATCTTTGTAAGCTACTGAGACAAAATTGTTTTCATTTAGTTAAAAGTTATTGCATCAACACTGGCTCCCTGAACTGATGTGAGGAAGAAAACCTTGTGAGGAACAAGACTTAAAAAGGGATCCCATTCTCTTCTGGAGTTAAAATCATTACCGTATCCTGGTGTAGAAGAGTAAAGGCACACAATAGGATTAAATATTAAAAGGATGTTCACTTTGAGCTGATTATGAGAAATCCTGCATTTAGCCTCAGTTCTTAGATACAAGTCTACAATTTTAAGGAGACGTTATCTATTAAAGGAAGGGCAATTCTTAACCATAAACCTTTTAGGAAATGTAAATCTCCTCATAATAAGATTGCATTGCGGTTAGGAAGGGTAAAGAGAATTAGAAATGAGACCGAGGTCTATAAAAGCTTGTTTCTGGGAATTGAGGTGGGGCCTCGTTCGCTCCCTACGTGCATAAATAGGCCTTGGCCTCAAAATCCTAACTCTTTCCCATTTGTTCTGCTTCTATCACATCAACTTTGAGGACAAAATGTTCACTTGCTGACCAATATATCCCCAACCGCTAACAGTAATAGATCCCACCTGCCAGCGGTAACATATCCTATATGCCACCTTCAAAGCATTTCACTGTATGTTGTACCACGTATAATGTACATGTGACCAATAAACTTTGAAACTTGAAACTTAACGGATATATATATTTCACTATCTAACGGTAATAGATCCCACCTGCTAACGGAAATAAATCCCACCTGCTAACGGAAATAAATCCCATCCGCTAACGGAAATAAATCCCACCCGCTAATGGTAATAGATCCCACTCGCCAGCAGTAACATATCTCACCCTCTAACGGTAATAGATCTCACCCTCTAGCGTTAACATATCCCACATGCTAGCAGTAATATATCCCACCCATTAACAGGTGTCGTGATGAGGAGATAAATCAGTGTTACTTGTTTAACCGGTGGTCATAATGTTATGCTTGCTCAAAGTATGTGCTTAATTTAAAAAAAGGAAAGGTTAAAAACCCAGTATGAATGTGGACTGCCAGGTCCAGAGCTCAAAGTTTCCGGACAAAACTCAAAAACAACCTAAAAACCGAGAAAAAGATAAAACTTCAAAGAAGTTATTATCGTGCAACAAATAAACATTTATAGAAAATCAACATCAAGCCAGAAATTGTTTTTGCATTTTAACTTTTGGTGAAAAGGGTATACATAAAGAGGTCAGGAACATAGAAACGTTATGCAACAGATGAGTGAAACCAAACTACATTTGTCTACCTACAATCATGAAATCAATAGAGCAAAAATATTTAGGAACTGAGCGTTATTTATAATCTTTGCATAGCTAGGATCAAACAAATATGCATGATAATTAACACTTTGCAATTTACATAGAAAGGACAACAGAAAACCTCAAAATGTTTTAAGACTATAAAGACTAGATGATACATGAACATAACATTTGGTTTGTATTTTAAATAGTGGTTAGCAAAATTAATGTGTCAACGTAAACCAATAAAAATATTCAGATGTTTAAATCAAATATATTCCAGTCACAGAGCAAATGAGATCTTAGTCATACAATATCAAGTACGATTATTATTCATTTGCTGGAAATCACTTTTCATCCCTCTAGCCAATAAATTTTTTAGATTTGTTCGTGATAACATTTTTCATTTTGCTTACCTTTTTGTCTTAGAATTTTTTTTTCTCCACTTTCTCAACCAAGTCAGCTCAAGGGTTTTGCCAGTGCAGTTAGATTTCTAATGAAATCCTTTATATAAAGTGCTTAATGCCAGCATCGCGCTCTCTAACTAACTAACTATATCCAGCTCTTTGGAATTTGGAAGTCTTTTTCAATATTCCATAAAACTGTAAACTATACTACCCCAATAATGTAAATCCAGTGCTAATGATTTTTACTTTTGGAGCATGTGTATAACGCAAGACTGAATGCATCTATTGTTTGAGAGGGTCAGCTGATGGGGATCACTGATAGCTGAAAAAACCATACACAGCATCAGTGTTTCACTAGTCTTTAGAGGCACCATGATAATACATTAACATAAGAACAATGGCACAAGGCGTAAGGGTCGGTAAGACAACATACACAAAGTTAAACAAGGTTTAAAACGTTCTAAAACTCAGGGTCTAAAATTTTCGGAATCGATTTGATATAAATGGTAACAAGCTTTATATGAGGAACAAAGTCTTCACGGTTGTCGATACGTATAAACATAATTGAGTGTGAGCATTGTGGAAGTGAAAATGTACGTGGTGCTTTGTCAATTCAGTGATTTCACAATTATAACTACAAACACTTAAATCAAACGCAGAACCCTTTAAGCTTTGGGTCTGTCTGGCATATTTTAGTTTTTTGGGGTTGGAGTTTTTTTTTTTCAGAATAGAGCCAGTGTCTAACTATTTGAGGTAAGAGTGCAGATATAATAGTGATTGCCAATCACATGATTGCAGTGCATCAGTGTACAGTGAATATGTGAACACACTTGTGCACACCCAAACTTTCAAATATTATGTCATTTCTGCCAAAACCATACACGTGCTGGGATTCTGATTTTAGAAGTTATACGGTGTTGTCAAAAAACCTTGCAACAATGATTTGTTTTCGCCATCAAAAACAAACAGCCGAAGCCTCAACTTGGGTGTGAGGTGAGTATGTATACTTATGGTATTAAATAGAATCTGTGAATAAGTATATTCAAAGTGCAGTAATAACAAAGAACATAAGCATAAAATACTCTCCGGAGTCAAGCATTTACCTCAGACGCCGGCCATTACCTTAATTATCAAATACCTCATGGTTATTGAATACATTAATATATCTGAAATTTACAATCCAAGATATCAAAGATTATTCTGTCATTCCTAGAACAATTAAGTGTGCCACTCCTGAATAACTAAAACATTTAAAACTATATATCTCATACACCACATGTCAAAAGTCTGGACCCATATAACTTAATAACCTTAAAAAGATATTGAAACGTATGTGACCAAAATATCTTTCCAAATGCAAACCAATTTCATTTAAAACTACAACCAGAACAGTTCATAATAGCTGGGAAAACACTTGGAAAATTAAAATTGTTATTGCATTAATTTATTGTTTAGCACTTTTTGTTTTCCTGTAAAATGTAATTGTATAATGTGGATTTTTGTTATTTAAGTCCTTATGTGGAAAATGAAAAAATCTTTCTACAAGTAGCTGAATCCAAACTTTTGGCATGTACTATATTTCTGATGTCATAATCCATTAGCATTTAGTTAGGTTTTCCAAGCTTTTTGTTAATTGAAAAATAAATATATTCCTCTTATTATGGTGTCCAATTGTCATGTCAAAATAAACAATTTGAATATGCTTAAGTTCTGGAGCTCAATCTTACATTCCATATCCAGCCGAGTAGGCCTTAAGCACTAGTCCATTGCTCCTTCACTGCAGGGCTTTTACTCACATCTTATGTCTGATCTTCATTCCTGTAATCTTTTCCAATACAACAGTATAATATTCTAGAGTCCAGGAGATCAAGATCTGCGTTGAGAAATATCCGTCGTCAATCATTTTGGTTCTACATTGCCTAGAAACACTATACAAGTAGAATAAATAAGTTCACTTCCAGTGAATATGCGAGTTCTTATCTACACATCTGGTTTGGTTGTTAGAATGCTGACATGGTACATCGGTTGATAGTCCATGAGGCTTGAGGTGGCAAAATGGAGTCAATTTCAAACCACTGGAGAAAAAAAAAACACACAAGTGGTCGAATGTAAAACTCAGACAGCGGTGTGAATTCCACAAAGTCAATGCAGATGTTACCTTGCACAAATAGAATTTTCAGATTTAAAAGTGTCAAAAAAGGTAGACAATAGACAGAACACAATAGAAGGCAGACAGACATCGATCGTAAAATGTCTAGCACTATCTGCCCTAGTTTCTGTTCGGCAATTGTATGACAAATATGAGAAAATATGTGCAACCATCCTGTTAACAAATCTGATTAAATGCTCGTCGGGTCTGCTAACAAAACACCCTGTGACCGAGTTAGTGATGATTACTCCAGCAGCAATCCAACCAAATTCCCCAAATGCCATGTCTAGTTGCCTAATTATTTCCTTCACAGACAAAATGAGTGTGCTACACACAGAAACGTAAAGATGATCTCTAGAAATGATGTTGAAATGCTTTAAAATGTAGAATATACAAATAGTTATGAGTATAAAAATACATTTATTTATAGTTGTGTAATTTCAGGCAGCCACTTGAAATCTCACAAACAGAATTTCCTTGTATCAAACACAATAAGAACATTTAAAAATAAATAAATAAAAAGTATTGCTACCCTATTAATCCACTACTATTTCAAACTGTCCCAAATTGAAAATTGTGCCAGTGTTATTTTCCTACTAGGATAAACAATAATTGAAGTGTGGGTTTGTTTGTGAAGTTAGTACCCTGTGCAATCAGGGCTAACCAGTTTTCAAACACTTCTGACATTTCAAAAGTATAGCAATAGATCCAGCAAAATGTTTACCCGACTCTAAGTGACGGCAGGATGTCCCACTCTGTACGATGACACTTGGTTTCTTTGACAAACAGCAAAGCAGAGGTCCTTGTGTACATCTGCCCCGTCTCCACCAACAGCTAGATGTGAGATATTAAAGATAATAGATATGAGATATATATTTTTTATTTTGTTCAAAGTTTAAAAAAAACACAAGTACTCAAGCAGCATGAGTACTTATGTATTTTATGTACATCAATTTTTACACTAAAATTATATAGTCTAAAAATATTATGTGATACCACAGGTACTTGTCATACTTTATTACGGTGCAAAGCAATACAAGCAGGACGCTGCCCAGGATGCTGAGCATTAGTATAGTGGCCAATGTCTGCTGCCTTTGGTTGGTTGCCACCACTGCCAGCAGGTCTGCATGCTCACAGCGCATACCTATGAAGCCTGGGTGGCATCTACAACCATGTAAAAATGAAAAATATTAGGAACATTAGGCAAGTACTCAAACATGTATTAAAAGTAAAGTCATGCAAATATGTCACAATGGTTTATCTATAATTTGAAAACTAAACAGTTCTACAAATATACAATCTCACAAAAGTGAGTACACCCCTCACATTGTTGTAAATATTTTATTATATATTTTCATGTGTCAACACTGAAGAAATTACACTTTGCTACAATGTAAAGTAGTGAGTGTACAGTTTATATAACCGTGTAAATTTGATGTCCCCTCAAAATAACACAGCAATTAATGTCTAAACCGCTGGCAACAAAAGGGATTACACCCCTAAGTAAAAATGTCCTAAAAATAAAGGTCCTCTAAAAATTAGGCCCAATTAGCCATTTTCCCTAACCGGTGTCATGTGACTCGTTAGCGTTACAAGGTCTCAGGTGTGAATTTGGAGCAGGTGTGTTAAATTTGGTGTCATCACTCTGTCTCTCATACTGCTCACTGGACGTTCAACATGGCACCTCATGGAAAAGAACTCTGAGAATCTGAAAATATGAATTGTTGCTTTACATAAAGATGGCCTAGGCCATCTTCACACACTGTCCACAACTGCATCAAATCTGTGTGTTTTTCACACAGAGATCTTCCTCTCCCCTTTAAATGCCCTATGTCATTCAAAAAACACTGTTTCTTTATGGAAGGTTCATATTGTAACAAAAAGTTTGTCTTCCAATTTTGCCATGTTATTGCAAATGCAATGTTAATGCAATTCATTCATTCATTTTCCACCACGTGTTTTTACTACCCAGGCATGCTTTTAATCGGTGTCTGTCCGGAAACAAATGTAAATATAGCACAGAAATCTACGAATAGTGAGGTAAAAACTTAATTCATCAGCCAGTTACAAAAAGACAAAAGGAATCCGAATCATACCTTCAAAGTTATAACAGAATAACTTGAAGAGAAAGTATTTAAAAAGTGGTCTTCACAAAGCTCTGACTGAAATCCAATGAAAATACAATGATCAGACATAACATTATGACCACATTTCTAATATTGTGTTCCTAATATTGCACCCATGACCCTGTCTCTTGCACCCATGACCCTGACCCACTCTTCCTTGTACCTCTTTTGATAGATGCTGACCACTGCAGCCGCACAAGAGCTGCAGTTTTGGAGATGCTCTAGCCCATTAGTCTAGCCATTACAATTTGGCCCTTTACTTTCTTATGAAATAGTTACTCTTGATGTGGCAAGCTGACTAAATGCATGGCCATATTAAACTACCACAAAATTACCAATACACTAACTAGGGCACAAAAAAGTCAGAAGGTAATTATATTATCTGCATAGTATTGACAGTGATAGACAGAGTTTGGCCGTGTACTGAGTCAAGAAAAAGTCCACAAAAGACATTTGTCATGGACAGACATCTTATTTGACAGCTTTTAGACAAGAATTTATCCATGAGTCAGACATAGTTAGACATCAGTGCATGAGAGCTGAGGGAGTGTTATAGTTACAGGAGAACTATATTATTCATAATTTGGCAGCAACTTGATCTTTATACTGTATTTCTTATTTTAGTATAAAATCATTATTCTTGAACAGCTACACTAGATTATGAAATATAAAAAAATTATTTTGAGCGCATGACTTATTCTGATTCCCAAAAATGAATAGGGTTAGCATAATGGATATCATTTCCCTGTGCATAATCCTAGACTTGTATACTTGTGTTTGTCATTCATTATTTAAATTATTCATCTATTATAATAATTATGATTTAATACTGGTTTTCTACTTTATATACAATTTTCACCACATAACTCTACCTTGAAACACACATTATGGACATATGAACATTGTCTGCATTGTCTCTCAATCTGTTGCATAACTGTGTTTGCATAATATCCAAGACATACATGATGCATATCTGTGTAACCACAGTAAGGTGATGTAAAGGCATTTGTGCACTCACACACACGCTGGTGTCTCCTCCAGGATAAGAAAGCGGCATGTGCCGTGAAAGCAGAAATGGCTGTGGGAGTCCGGACAGTCAGCAAAGTGAGAGTGTACTGCTGCCACTAGGAACTCTGCAGCAAGGATGTGAACAGAGAACAACCACTGTTACATGCATTATATATATATATATATAAATAAAATAAATTATATTTAAAAAGAGGTCTTCTGAGTATTTATAAATATATAATTTTGCAGATATTAGATATAGAGTTTTTAAAACATCTTTTCAGATCGTCATACAGCTGGTCTAGAAGAATATTTTTCCCTGTTTGAGGAGGGGCAACTTGGTCACCTGCCCGCTAGGTAATGGTGTAGTCCTAAAAAAAAAAAAAAAAAGTGGTATACTATAACCCCCCCCCCACACCCGCAAAAAACCCTTAATTACAAAAGTATAAGTTTCTGCATGTGTTTAATAATAATCAGACTGTTCTACATCTTATAAAGTAGGGATGTGCATTTCCATATTTGAGTCTGATGCAATGCATATCTTGATGCATAGCTAACAATCCGATACATTAAACATGCATATAAAACAGATATCAAATGGGATGCGAAAAGATTCACCCATATTATGCAATGCGATATCCCTTGAGAAACCAGAAATGCTACTCCCAAGTTATTTATTATCTCTAAAGTATATTTTAACTATGTATTTCATGTAGAACTCACAGATATACCAAACACAACTTTGTACATATCCAAACATCACAAACGATGAGTTAAATTAACATAATCAGAACTTACTTCTTTTAACGGTAGTACTTGACACGTCTGTTGTGTTAATAACAGTAATAGTAGTGTTTGTGGTGGGAGTAATTGCCATGGTTGTTGTTACTGAAGTTGAATTGTCCTGTACTTGGCTGTATGTGAACAAATAGCCTACAAAATAAGCATGAAATGTATTTGACACATAATGTAAGCATCACCAGCATAAACAGCCAAAACCACTTCACTTGACAGAAATTATAGCAAATCTACTCACCTATGAAATTACAGGGTAAACATCTTTAGTATTTTACTAGTGCTTGAAGCAAGCAGATATGCAATACGGTCACTTATGTCTTATTATGTTAAGTATTGTGTTTTAATTTTTGATACCCACATGGCAAGAAGGAGTAACGGAACATAGATACAGCAAATAATGAAATTGTGTACAATTTAATGTGCCCAAGTAAGCTTTTTTTAACCTATGGTTTGAATGTGAACTTCTTTTAACGTTTTTGAAGTTTTTCCACAGATCAGAAACTTAAAAATACATTCAACCATTTCAAAAAGACATTATACATCAAAACAGTTTTACATCCTACAGCATAATGTTCATCAACGCATATTTTATAGAGCCTAAGTGCCCAAACCCACTCAAGAGATTTCTTAAGCAATAAAACTCCTTACCATAAACCAACACCCTAACCTGCAGGAACATCTTACCTTCACAGCTAGTTTACACATTGACCTATACCTACCTACACCATCAGCAAGTACAAATTAGACTAAGGAGAAACATTTTCTTACCACTGAGAAGAAATATTGTATCCCAGAAAGAGCGATACATCGTTCAAACACTCAAACGTGTCCTCTTAGATCCGATAAAGTATATGTGAACCAGAAATACGTTTGTCCACCTTCGAAGGCCCAATTGTTTGTTTAGCAGACGAAATATCGGGGTGAAACGCCTTTAAACTGGATTCCATACCAGTGGATAACAAACGTAGCCCCACGTTAATTCACTTAAACACGACGTTAAAACTTTCGTCCATTCACGGTTTTTAGAGGATTGGGGACTTTCGAAACTAGATTCAGACTACCAACGCCAAAACAAGTGTAAGCGTTTTACCCCGTGACGTAGGGCGCATCCTCCATACAATTACTTTTGTGCGCGAGCGCGGATGTGAGTTTATGAGAGACACAGAGAGAGAGAGAGAGAGAGAGAGAGAGAGAGAGAGAGAGAGAGAGAGAGAGAGAGAGAGAGAGATGAATATGGGTGGATATAAGAATGGATAATCATAGTCGGAAGACCTTAATCTATTATTCTTAGAAGTTTAAACTGTAAAGAAAGGAGGAATCAGGAGAAAAACAGCTCGATTAACTATGAATCATGTCGGCTCTTTCAAATACAAGCCTTGTGTTTGGTTTATCAGGTGCCGACAAGAAAACTTACTTCTTTCACCCCGAGGTGAAAGCAAATGTAATGGAAAATGTTTCATATTGTACATGGTGCCGGGTGGTCTTCAACCCTATACCTTTGTGTTGCTAGCATGGCTGAGTGTTTCTCCACCAATAACCACTAAGCTTATAAATTTAGTTGGATACAGATAGCATGCATACAAATGTTTTATTTCCATTTCTCCTCTTATCTGTGCTCAGTTAAATATTGCTTGGAGCTTAGTCTCACTACTAATTTGCAGACCTCTGACTAAAGCAGCTAAAACACTGTTAAGTCTGCTAATGCGACCACTAATGCCCAGCACTGTGGTAGTGGAATGACTCCTTTCCATTGCACACCCTGGTTTTTCTATTGAGTAGAATGTTCTGTCTGTGTCCCCAGTTTTTGTTACAGGCAGTTCTCTCTAGCAGGCCTGGAGCCAAGCAACCGTAGCATGCTGAAGTGGGGAAGTGGTATCTCAGTGGTTAAGGTGTCGGACTGCTGATGTGAAGACTGGGGTTTGATTCCCAGCCCCACCAAGCTACCACTGCTTGGCCCCTGAGCAAGGCCCTTAATCCTCAACTCCTTGGATGTAAGTTGCTCTGCATAAGAGTGTCTGCCAAATGCTGTAAATGTTGAGGTACTGTTCCTAGCTGGCTTACTTTGTCAAACTTTGTTAGTCTTTTACAATGTTTAATCTGAACCACCCTCCACAATGTAAGAAACATAAAATGTAAAGAAATATAAAGGCTATCAAAAAGGCACTTTTTATTTGTATGGAAAAACTAACGCACGCGTGCGTGTCTCTGTGAGAATAATTAAATGCATTGTATCATAAAATGATTTGCATTGTTTGTCCTGTTTAGTTGTCAGTTCTCATTCCTACACTTTAGGCTTTTCAAACATAATGCATTAATTGTTCTATCATTCTATGAGTTCCTTCATCTTGAGTAAACTAGGTGGTCTTGGTGGTCCTTTACAATACTTGGGGACACATTACAATGCTAAAAAAAATCCTTTACTCCAAGCAGCATAAAACACCTAACCTGTTCATGTTCACTGGTCAGAAGATACTAAAATTGAACTGTTCGGCCATAACAATTAGAGTGACTCAGTGAGCAGTGTTTTGACAATAAAAATTCCAGTTGTCCATTTGTCTGTATTTTGTTCATAAAGCTAAAGCTTTGTCAAAAGAGAATAAATGTTATAATGGCAGGTATACCCTCTGTCTGTATGTTGTCTAGCTCCACAAAGGGTATACCTGCCATTATAACGTTTATTCATGAAATGGTGCAATCAGTTGTTTTCCAGAACACCTTTGTTAAAGTTTCCCTTCCAATGACAGACATTCCAGTTTAAATTGTTTATTTTTTTTTGGATATTCATGATATACAGTGGGGGAAATAATTATTTGTGCCTCTTTTGATTTGGTAAGTTTATTCCCTTACAAAAAAATGAACGGTCTAGAATTTTATGGTCATTTTTTTTAAACAAATATAGACAAAATAGCAACAAAAAAAATGCAGGAAAGAAAAACTTTAAGGAAAGGAGCTCCATGCAAAATAAGCAGGGGACCAAATAAGTATTTCTTCAACTGTATAGGTTTACAATTATCCCTGTTGTTACATCTGATGACAAAAATTATATAAGGAAACTGCTTATTTAGACAAGTGACCAGCTGGTATGTGCAATAGCAAGGAGCCGACCACTTAAGACAAAACCCCCCAGAACACCCATTTAAGACTGTACTGCCCTCTGTCTCATATACTGTACAAAGAATAACAAAATTCTTAACATCAAAGCAGCCTGCAGAATTAAATAGTACTAACTACTGGCTGCTGCTAAGGATGATTGGATTGCTGGCAGTTCTCTTTAAAGATTCTAAAACTAGAAGGAGGAATATTAACTGGTAAAAATGAATGATAGGTCAGCTGTGGTCCAGCAGAGGTAGTTTACTATGTGTGTTGCAGCAAATCCAATATGTATTGGCTGCTATGGTTTTGACCGACTGCAAAAGAGGACTACCATACTCACCTAAGATCGCGCGTGTGTGTGTGTGTGTGTGTGTGTGTGTGTGCGCGCGCGCGCGCGTGTGTGTTTCATTTTTGCCATCACAAGCTTTCAATAACTTGAAAGAAATTAGTCTTCAATCGTCACCAGCCCACTTTCTATGAGCACTTGTGTGGTAGCTTATTTATTTATTTATTTGAGTTATTTCCTTTAACGGATATACAGTTCACTCGTGTCGCTAATGTACACGGTCACATAGTAAATGATAAACCCTTCCGCTGTTGCCGCCGCACACAAAACGCTCTCTGGCGCGCGTGCACACTCACGTTGCCTCTTAAGAAAATGACCTTACACAAGCAGAAAGATGGCACTTCTGAGCAACCAAAGGTATGTACATTTAAATGTAAGATATTAAGAACAAAAATTTACGATCAATCATTGTGTTGAACAAACACCGAGAGTGTGATGTATGATCTATAACATAATCCACTGTTTAAATAAGTTTTAAATTAACGTTGAATACAGTGTTCATTTTATACATAGTATTTAAAATCTGAAATGATAAAATGACCCTTTAAGGGTTGAATGTGCACCTGCATTACAGTAGTGAATTTCAAGTCCTACTAACCTTAGCTGTTACACATTGACACCTGCCATAGCCACTGAATTCTACAGGTTTCCGTAAAATCTTACATCATTCTGGGTTCAGCAGGATTTATAAATACATTAAATTAATTCAACACTGAGGGGTATGCAATGGGGAACTTGCTACTTTGCAAAATTATGTTAAAATCTAAACTTAATTTTTTCGGTTTATTATTCATTTACAGCATTTAGCAGACACCCTTATCCAGAGTAACTTACTGTTTTTTTAAAGCCAACTCAGCAGTTGAGGGGTAAGGACCTTGCTCAGGAGCCCAACAGTGTCAGCTAGTTGGTACTGGAAATTAAACCACGGTCTTTTAATCAGCAGTCCAATGCCTTAAACACTTAACCACCACTTCACCCTTATTCAAACTCAAAGTTCAAAGTTTATTGGTCACATGTACATTATACGTGGTACAACATACAGTGAAATGTTTTGACGACTAACTG
>JAOUQX010072403.1:0-14312 GCA_028566295.1 Liobagrus marginatus | reverse complement strand
TTTGTCTTTAGCCCAGGCAAGACGCTTCTGACGCTGTCTGTTGTTCAAGAGTGGCTTGACACAAGGAATGCGACAGCGGAAACCCATATCTTGCATACGTCTGTGCGTAGTGGTTCTTGAAGCACTGACTCCAGCTGTAGTCCACTCTTTGTGAATCTCCCCCAAATTTTTGAATGGGTTTTGTTTCACAATGCTCTCCAGGGTGCGATTATCCCTATTGCTTGCACGCTTTTTGTATAACATCTTTTCCTTCCCTATGCCTCTCTACTAATCCATGTGCTTGGGACAGCTCTGTGAACAGCCAGCCTCTTTTGCAATGACCTTGTGAGTCTTGCCCTCTTTGTGCAAGATGTCAATGGTCATCTTTTGGACAACTGTCAAGTCAGCAGTCTTCCCCATGATTGTATAGCCTAGAGAAGTAGAAAGAGACTCTGAATGGAATACTGGAATGGTAGACTTTGAATGGAATTAGTGAAATAAAACAACTTTTTGATGATATTCTAATTTTATGACCAGCACCTGTAGAGTGAATAAAGAAAGTGAGGGGCGGTAGCTAAAACAAATGAAGCGAGTGAAAGATAAATAACAGTTTTTTCGGATTTTCAATCATGTTAAATCCTACATTAGACATAAAACACACAGCATTTCATCTGTATGCGCTTTCTACATAGTTTGCACAGAAACAAACTGTGTATCTACCTATGGCAAACGAACATTTAAAAAGAAACCAACACTTAGCCGCTCCAATAACTTTACATGTATTTCTAATGTAACTAACCTTACACACCCACCAATTAAAGTAAAGTAAAGTTTAAAAGTTAAATTAATTAATTACACATTATGCTGTGAGCCAATGGAATATATTACATTATTTTAGCATGTGGTGTTCTCGTAAACGGTGAAGGGAAGCCCCGCGGTGCCATTAAATTTGCGGCGCACGGCCAATGTGTTGTGTACACTAATTAAATCATAATGTCATTAATTTATCATTAAAAGTTAAAAATCAAAACTCGCCTTCCACGTACCTTTTGTCTTTCTCAACACAAATTCACGTAAGGACTCCAGCTTGCAGCCGCTCCAACTCGAAATGGCAACAACTTCTCTATATTTCTTTGATCGGTATCACCCTTCCCCCAAGGTTTAACTTACAAACACAAGTTAAATGAACATTTACAAGCCAGACAAAACTCATAGCTAGTCAGCATAATGTAGTACTTAAAGTTTCATTTTTGAAAATTTATAAACTTGAGTTCAATTTCTAAAACTTATGACAATATGAATTTAAAGACAAGAAGTAAGTTCTCTTTCAAACATTCGCTCGGTATCTCACTATGGGAACACCTCAGGGTGTGACCGATTAGGGAAGCACCAATAACACCACATCTGCCGCTCCAGGCAGACCCCGCCCGCCGAGTGCTCAGGAGGGGAGCTCACCCTCCCCCACGCAATGCAAGACGGATCTGCTGGAAGCTAGTCGTTGGGAAGACTGCCAAGCTGTCCATCGACTGCCCGGCTCCACTAGTGGACAGGGGTGCGGAGAGAGATTTGTACGATGGAAAATGGCTCCCATCTCATCTGTTACCGGCGAGGCAGTTCATCCCGGCAGTACTGGCATGTGTGGCTGAGATGAAGCGCTTTTGGGATAAGCCTTTTTCACAACAAGTACCGGTAAAAGGCTTTTCAAAGCTGGACATTGTGGTAATGGAGGAGCTCAGAATGGTGAACCCTCCCCCAGTAGAAGCCTCGGTCGCGAGTCATTTACACCTGATCACAGAGCGGCGCTCATATCAGCGGAGACATCGCTGCTGGGTAAAACGGTGCGCTTTACCGCCTCAATTTTACAGAAGATTTATAAGTCCACCGTGCTCACGACTCGCACATTGAACACGACTTCACTCCTCACGGCGTACCAGGCTGAGCTCCTGGAGGAGATGGGCCGCCAACTCGACTCCGGATCTCCCGACCCGGTGCTCTGGGAGGAGATCTGCGTCGTCGCAGATTTAAACCTGCTCATGTCGCATGGAGTGGTGCAGAGTTGCGGTCGCAGCATGGGCTTAACCGTCGTTGGAGAGAGATCTCTTTGGCTGGCCCTATCTGGTCTCTCGGAGAAGGAGAAGATGGAGTTCCTCTATGCACCGGTCGACCCAAAAGCGCTGTTTGGAGCGTCAGTGTTGGCGATGAGGCAGCGCTGCGATACGAGCAAGAAGGAGGGAAAAGCGTTTGAGGTGTGCCTCCGCAGGAAGATGGCATCTCGGCTGTAATGGGAATTACATTGTTAAATTAACAAATGAAGTTTTCTTTCCTTATATAATTATCAGTTAATGTCTGAGTTAGTTTATTCGTCTGTGTGGAGTGTGGGAAGAGTTTAACCTGTCATAAAAAGGTGGAAGAGGAAGCAAGGATGGGGGGTTTATTGCTCATGTTTGGTTTATTGGGGAAGTCCTCCATTTGGAGGAGGTAATATAAGCTCGAGACAGTCACCAAGACGCAGAGATCAATACGTCATAAAAACCCTTTGATCCACTCCCTCTTCCTGGATGGGTGGAGAATAAAAGCCCCATCCAGACAACTATCATTTGGAGTTCTTCTGATATGCCATGCGAAAGCTGACACATTTTAGAACAAACTCCCTGTTACCGGTAACAATAAAGAATATATTCTTGTTTGACTAACGTTTCAATCTCTCTTTAAGGTGATTTATTTAGTAATAGGGAAATTACCATTACACGGCCTTACCAACCAAGCCGCCCCAGTTTCAAGCCCTCGGGGAGAGGAGGACAGGCTGATCACCAGCCCCGCCATCCCGCACGTCAACTTCAGCTGGGACACGCAACGGCATACCCCAAGGCTGAATACAGAAAAGCGAAGGCCTCTTATGCGGCAGCCGTGGCAAAACACCGGCCCGCAAATACGCAGTCTAACAAGAAGCGGCGAGCTACCTCATGCGATAGCTCAGCCCGAGCCAGGGATCAGAGACAGCACCACGACATCTCTGTCTCATCCCTGCACATAGTCCGGTCTCTCCCACCCCCGGGGGAAACGGAGATGCACGGACGTCAGAACAGTTTGCACGGCATGATCAGTGTGCGTCGGAGAGAGGCCGATGTCCCATGGTTAACTCCCATGTCACTGTTTTCCCCTCGACCCACGGGGTCTGTTCCGAGGGAGACAAGACAAAAACTGTTCACAAGCATTTCACTGTTAACAATAAAAGATTCACTGTTGCATCCAGGCCGAGGGCACAGAAAAGAATGAAAATAAAGAAAAATACACACGAAAACATGAATTTCTCTCCTTCACCAGAGAAAAGTTCCCTGTTTATGCCACTAGATGGGGCCATTGCACCACTAATGAGCGAAAATGACATAAGCCCGCTCGCTGCTCGGGTGGAGAAGTGGCGCGCATGCGCAGTCCATCCCTAGGTTCTGTCCACGGTCCTGAAGGGTTACAGACTGCAGTTTGCGAAAATGCCTCCACCATTCGGCGGCATGATAATGTCGCTGCCAACGGGGGAGTCAGCTCGTGTATTAGGAGAAGAAATCTCCGCTTTATTATGTTTTCATGTGATAACGGAGGGAGAAAAGAACCAGGGTTTTTACTCCCGATATTTCGTAATTCTGAAGAAGGGGGGAGGGCTCCACCCCATTTTGGATTTACGAACTTTAAACAAGCATCTGAGAAAATTGAAGTTCAAGATGCTTTCACTCAGAACATTGTGTCAGAATATTCATCGAGGAGACTGATTCACATCAGTAGATCTTCAAGACACGTATTTTCACATAAGTATATTTCCGGCACACAGGAATTATCTGAGATTCGTGTATCAGAACGTACTATACGAGTATGTGAAAGTTCCTTTCGCCTTATCTCTAGCTCCGAGGACCTTCACAAAGTGTGGCGAGGGAGCTCTAACGCCTCTACAGGGCGGCGGCGTCAGAGTTTTGTCATACCTGGACGATCTTTTAGTTTGTGCGCCGTCACTGCGCCAAGCGGAGATCGATACGGTTTCTCTGATGTCTCACCTGTCGGATCTGGGGTTTACTATAAACCAGGAAAAGAGCAGTCTCACCCCCTCGAAGTAAATAGTCTACCTGGGTCTCAGGATAGACTCGGAGAGTTTCCAAGCATTTCTATCGGAATAGCGCATCGGGGCGATTTTAAGCTTCGCCGCCCTCTTCCAGACGGGGAGAACGGTCTCATGCAGATCATGTCTCTGGATGCTCAGGTTGATGGCATCTGCTCTAGTGATCATTCCCTTGGGTCTGTTATGCATGAGGGAATTCCAAAGATGGGCCACTGCACAGGACATTCGGTCAGGAAGCTGGCTCGATCGCAAAGTGCGCGTTTCGCCGGTATGTGCAGCGGCCCTTTGACACTGGAGAGATCCAGCATTCCTCAGAACGGGACCGCCGTTGGGGGTGGTCACCTCGAGAAAGGTAGTCACGACGGATGCATCCCTCACAGGCTGGGGTGCCGTGTGTGAGGGCAGATCGGTGAGGGGAGTTTGGCCGCCAGAGCTGCAGTACGAGCACATCAACTTCCTGGAACTGCTGGTGCTGAAGCTGGCCCTAGATCACTTTGTTCGATCCCTCCGTGATCTCCACATACTGATCAGATCAGACAATATGACGGTGATTGCATATATAAATCGCCAGGGTGGATTACGCTCGAACAAATTGCACATGTTGGCAGAGAGGCTGATTTTATGGAGCAGCACGAACCTCTTATCGATACGCGCGACACATGTTCCAGGGTCAGAGAACAGGGATACAGATCTTCTCTCCAGGGGACCCCACTCTACGGAGAGTGGTCACTACATCCCAGGTGGTGTCAGCGATTTCGCAGAGGTTCGGCCGAGCTGCCGTAGATCTGTTCACCTCGCACGAAAACGCGCAATGCCGTCGTTTCTTTTCCCTGCTGCATGACGGTGCACCGTTGGGTGTGGATGCACTAACCCACGAGTGGTCGGACGAGCTTCTCTACGCATTCCCTCCACTGACCTTAATTGGGCCCACATTACGGAGGGTTCAGTACCGCGGTCACGCCATAATTCTGATCGCGCCATATTGGCCGGGGAGGCCCTGGGTGGCGGAGATAGGGCTGCTACTCTGCGGGCCCCCGTGGCCCCTGCCAGCATGCAGAGACCTCCTCTCGCAGGTGCGGGGGTACATATTTCACCCGACCCCAGACAGGCTTTCTCTCTGGGCCTGGCCCATGAGGGGAGGACATTGGCATCGGAAGGACTGTGTCCGAGGGTCGTCGAAACCATTCAGTGCACGAAAGCACCAGCTACGCGCTCGTTATACAGCCTTAAGTGGCGCGTGTTTGAAAGCTGGTGCGCGGAGAGGGTCTTGGTTCCGTTCCAATCCCCGATCCCGGATATTTTACGGTTTTTACAGGACCTGCTGGATAAGGGTTCTCCACAGTTAAAGTGTACTTGGCCGCGATTTCGGCGTGCCATGTTGGCTTGAAGATGGAATCAGTGGGAAAGCACCCCCTGATTTGCCGGTTCATGAGAGGGGCGAGACGACTGCATCTTGCTCGCCTACCATCTGCCATCTTGCTCGCTTGCTCGCTAACACTGACATGGCACATGTCCAAAGTCCTGTCAACTTTACTGGAGCCGCCGTTCGAACTGTTGGAGGTGATCACGCTGAAGATGCTGTCGTTAAAAATGGCACTTCTGCTGGCTCTGACAACGGCGAAGAGTGGGTGAACTTCACGTGTTGTCGGTTCACTCCTCATGCATGAGGTTTGCCCCGGGAGGGGAAAAAGTAACTGTCCGGATGAATCCGGCGTTCATGTCGAAGACGGGCATTAGTTTGTGTCGAGATATTGAGTTGATGTCGTTTTTTCCTCCGCCGTTCGCAAACAGGGAGGAAGAGCGGCAACACTGTTTGTGTCCAGTTCGGGCTTTACGCACGTATGTGCAGCAAACTGAGGGTTTGTGCAAGAGCAATCAGCTTTTTGTGTCTTGGAATGGGGCGAGAGCCGGACAGCCAATCTCTCGCCAGCGTGTCTCACATTGGATCGTGGAAGCGATTAATGTGTGTTAGGGAAGGCTGAATATCGATCCTCCGGTGGGACTGAGGGCTCATTCAACTAGAGGCATCGCCACATCATGTGCGATGTTCAAGGGCATTTCGGTGCAGGATATTTGCTCGGCGGCGAGTTGGTCATCGCCACGTTTCCGAGGTCTCACGTTTGCGAGATTTTATCGTCTGGATGTGCCAGTGCCTTCGTTAGCACACGCAGTCCTGGAGACAGCCAGTCAGACGGATCGTTTATCTACAGGGTTGTGATGCACTGCAGTGGATGGGCCACAAGGGTGAGTCACATCCGAAATGAATGAATGAATAGATAAATAGATGTGTACATAAAACGACTCTGCGCTAAGGGGCTTAGGAGATTGCATAAAGCAGTTTTATGTGTGTGCCGTGGTAACTATGTTTGTGTGTTCGGTGTATGGCAATACGGGAGTTGTCTATATCCCATATATCCCATATACTGAGTGAATGTTTGAAAGAGAACTTTAGGTGACTATCGTAACCCCGGTTCTCTGATAACATGAGTGAGGTATCTCACAACTTTGCCCTCCTTGCTGCTTCAGCGGGGAAGAGTTGTGCGCGGAATGACGTGTGCAGCATAGTGATGTGGTTTATATACAAGGAGGCGGGACTCCCTGGTCGCTAAGCGACGGGTCTGCCTGGAGCGGCAGACGTGGTGTTATTGGTGCTTCCGCAATCGGTCACGCCCTGAGGTGTTCCCACAGTGAGATACCTCACTCATGTTACCAGAGAACCGGGGTTACGCTAGTAACGCACAGTTAATTTATCTTAATGAGTCTATTATGTTTTACGGTGTATGCTGTAAATAAACACATGCTCTTTGCTTATAAATGAGGTTACAAAATTCTGAATTCAGAAAGCAATTATTAGTGGAATTAATAGTTGGAAAGAAAATCAACAAACTTATCACAAAATTCTGGCTTACAGGACAAGGGGAAAAAATTGTAAACTTAATTAGGGGTCAACCACCGAAGCTGTGAAACCCTTATTGAAGATGTTAGTCTATTTCTTCTTTTTCTTCCAACATGGGAGTCTAAGGCAGCCCATAGTACCAAACGTAGGAATGTTATGAAAGTTTGCACACTGATCGAACACAGAAGGATATTTTAGCAGTAGAAATTTTAAAGTCTCTCTAACACCACCAACAGGTCAAAATTTCACTCATGTTTTTGAGAATAACTCTTAAGGCCTGGGAACAAAAATTCTTTTTTCCTCTGATTTCCTGGCTCATGCCAATTCAAATGCACTCACTGACATTATTTACTATCTTAAATATTTTCCTGCCAGCTTGAATTTATTGAAAAACATACTTTTTAAAACTCCCCTGAGGCCATTTGGTCAAATTGCATGAAACGTGGTATGTAACATCTAGTGACATCTGTGACAAAACGTTATTAAACTTGTTGATATGCCTTACGGTTCTTGTATACCATGTGTACAAATTATTAGAAGAGCATGCCAAAATGGGTATGAGGCTGTATCTTTGTCATGCTTTCCAGCTCACATGAAATTTGGTAGCTCTAACCTACTGGTCCAGGCATATGAAAAATGGATATTTCCGCTCATAACTTTTGATTACTTTGGTCTAATATCATGATTTCTTTAGATTCCTTGAAGAATGCTGAATCAAATGATATATGATATTCTACTATCTGCCATTTTGGGTGTCACCCATTGCAAATTCTGCCTTAAAATTCAATATTTAATGAACTCTGTTGCGTATCATTATGAAACTTGGCACACTTCATCACTGCCACATTCTGAGGTAAAATGCAAAGTTCGGGGCCAGTGTCCTCTAGTGGCCATAAGTTATGAATACATTTTCAAAAAAATGGTGGAAAAAAATTTTACGTTGAAAATGACGTCCTAGATTGCGTTAACGGCATGAGCAAAGGAATCAAAGACAAAAATGTTTCTAGGACTTATAAGTCAAAAGTCATGATTATAAACATGACTGAAACTTTGAACTGTTTGTGGCACTTGAGACTTCAAGCTTTTATGACGCTTTCTGGGTGATGTCTATCAAGTCAGACTGAACAAAATCCAAATAAATCGATAATTAAGTGTTTCAGCTATGTTGAAAATGAGTAAACGAAAAAATAACTCAAGTAAACTCCCAGTTTGTCACTAGAAGGAAAAATAAACAGTAAGAGGAGAGGAAAAAAGGTCATAAATTTAAATTAGCCTTCACATATCAACCCTATTGGTGGTAAAAACACAGAAAGGAATGTTCCTGTATACACCATAATAACTAAAAAATTATCATTGAAAATATGTAATTTTCTGCTACTAATACAATCATGCTAAACTTACATGATTATGCTAAACAGAATAAAACAATAACAAAAAATAATCAGATTTTCTTAGATTGTTGCTAGGTTCCTAGTCAAGTTGGCTGTTTCCGTGGTCATGGATTTGACAGTCAACCATCATTAATCAGCTACACATCCTAGTCAGCATCTTCTTCATCATCATCTGTAAGTTCACGGACATAGTCAGTGCGGGTGCCTCTTCTTTCTTCATCGTGATCGAAGATATTAAGCCAGATTTGGAACTTAAAACTTTCCATCAACTCGTTGATGTTCATAGGAGTTAGAGATGCCTCGGCAGTCAGAGACCTTTCTTGATGTGGCTTTTCAGCCTTTTGGATGGTTGAGGTGCAGGCGCTGCCATTTCGCACCTCCCCCTCCTAGCGAGGTCCTTTTGACACCCTCTGCTCTCTCTCTCAACCTCTTAGTCCAGTGGTATTATCTGGATGAAGATAGAGCTCTGCTGAATCCACATAGCTCTTTCCTTTACATGCAGTTGGAGTGGTCAGAATCACTTGGAATGGCCCCCTCCAGCAGTGATGATTCCAGTGGGCTCTCCTGAAGTCCTGCACCAGCACCCAATCTCCTGGGTTCAACTTGCTCGTCCCGTCTGGTTTCGTTTCTCTGATCACCTGCTTAGACATAAGGGAAATAGAAGAAGACAACCACTCACAGTATTTTACCATGTTTTCATCACACATTGTGGTAAAATCAGGGTGTGGTGATACAGTTGGGGCACCTAGTCCCTTATTTGGACTTTGTCCAAACAGAATTTCAAAAGGGCTAGGTTAAGCCTAGTGCGTGTTCTAGTTCGCATGTAGTATAGCACTAATGGTAGTGATTTTGGCCATGGTAACCCAGTCTCTTCACAGCATTTTACCTGTGTATTTTTTTATTGTGCCATTCTCTTTCTACAACACCTCCACTCACAGGGTTGTAGGCACAACGTGTTTTTAAATCAATCTTGAGCATGTCACCAATTTTTTTGATTGCAGTCGCCATAACTGGGGTGCCATTATCACTGCTAAGTCTTTCTGGAATGCCGCATCGTGGAATAATCTCTGTCAGTAGCGCTTTTGCCACTGCTGCTGCATCCTGTATCGCTGACAGGAATACTTCCACCCATTTGGAGAACATATCTACCATTACTAGGCAATACTTTTTCATGCATGACAGTGTTAGTTGAATAAAATCCCTCTGCAGATAAGCAAATGGTTGGCTTGATTGTTATGTGCCTGAGGAAACGGTTAAGCCTTTCCCTGGGTTATTGGTACAACATATAAGATATAATTCACAAAAAATGTTTTGAGTAATTTTAGAGTAAACCCTGTAGTGAACCAATTTTTCTCCATTTCCTCAAACATCCCACCCTTTGACACATAGGCTAAACCATGTATCACTTTGGCATAATGATGTAAAAATGGTGAGGGAGACAAGGTTTGCCATTTTGCCCCTGCCAAATGCCAGAGTTTAATTTAGTAGCCCCACTTTTTTTGCCATACTGTTTTTTCTGCTGTTATGGCAAAAGTTTGCATGTGTCTCAGGTGTGTTGCGACATGTTCTTCCACATCAATGTCTTTGTGCATCAATGTGTGTGTTACCACTTCCTTGGTTGCGGCCTGTTTTGCTGCACCGTCTGCTCGGTGATTACCTATGGAGACAGGATTATCACAACGTGAATGTGCGGCACATTTACACACAGCTAGCAATTTTGGCAACATGATAGTGACTACAAGATAATTAATACATTCTGCATGTTTTATTGGAGAACCTGATGAGGTCAAAAATCCCCTCCTCTGCCAGATGGCTGCAAAATCATGTGTTACACCGAACGCATACCAGCTGTCTATGTAAATTTTGACTGTTTTGCCTTGGGCCTGTTTACAAGCCTCTTTAAGTGCTACTAGCTCAGTAACTTGCCACAGCAGACAATGTCTGTGTCAGAAACCATTACGAATCCTACCTTGTGGGCCCCAGGGGTGTCAGTGCGTGATGCTGAACAGTCAACATACAGTACCATGTCAGCTTTTACTAGTATTTCATTTCTGATGTCCACTCATGGAGTGCAAGCCTATTTCACAGCTGACACACAGTCATGAGGTTCACCATCATCTTCTGTTGGTAACAGTGTGTCTATATTGACTGGAGCACAACGATTTAGTATAAGGTTTGGCATCTCCTATAAGGTGGCATTATACCGCAGACAGTATGCCACTGTTAAATGTGACATTTTCTGACCTTCTAACAACATTGTGACAGTGTGATATCAAGAAGGTGAGCTGATTATACCCCACTTTGTCATGGGATGCCAGGACCTTCTCTGCTCTGGCCCGAACTATGGATCGGAAGCACAGTGGTAGCCCTGCATCCACTGGGTTGAGCTTGGTGGAGAAGTGTGTGATGGGATGCAAAGGTGGTCCATTTTCCTGCAACAACACTGATGACGTAAACACATTTTTCTCAAAAACAGTTTGGGTAAACGGTTTGGACATGTCTGCAGAGCATTTTTCCAACGCTATGAACGCCTGTTTAACCTCTTGTCCACTGTATTGGGTTAGTCTTAGGGTTTTTAGCTACTTTCTCGAATGGTTTCACAAATGTAGCATAGTTAGGTATAAATGTCCTACAATACCCTGTTGTTCCTAGAAAACTAAGCCGTTGCCTCTTTGTGACAAGCCTAGAAATTGTCTGCACTGCGTCAACTCGATCTTGTGCAATTTTTTTTTATGTCATGCGCTATGACATGGCCCAAAAATGTGACCTCTGTTAGGGCAAACTATAGCTTAGTTGATGACACTTTATGGCCTTCTTTCCATAGATGGAGCAGCAATATTTTATTGTCATTTACACATTGCTCGTGTTTTGGAGCTGTTAACAAACAATTATCTACGTATTGTAACAAATTTGCGCCCTCGGTTAGTTGGAGAGACTGTATTGAATCTCTGAGTGCAGCATTGTAGATTGAGGGAGATTCACAATATCCCTGACATAACCTAGAAAAGGTGTAGCTTTTTCCATTTAACTGGAAAGAAAATCAGAACTATGTCAGGATGTACCGGTATTCTGCAAAATGCATTTGCCAGGTCTATTACCGTAAAACCACTTTAATTCAGCTGAAATTTGGCCCAGAATTGTGTATGGGTTTGGTAACATTTGGTGTGCATGCACAGATGGCCTGATTAACTGCTTGTAAATCCTGTATAAAACACAATTTAGGTGCTTCTCCTTGTCCAGTCTTTTTATGGGCAGGGAAAAGAAGAGAGTTAAATGGCAATTTTTCACAGGGAACAATTAGATTCAAGATTCAAGGAGATTTATTGTCGTTTCATCATATACTGTACAGCTGTTGCAATACACAATGGAACAAAACAAAGTTGCTGCAGGACCATGATACTACATATAACACAGAGTCACACAAAACAGAACAACACACAGTCACATAACACACAACAGGACAACAAAGAGCTACATACAACAAGTACAGACAGTGCAAAACAGACAGTACATGCAATACGCTATGGGACAGATACATACAACATACAACATAGAACATCCAACATAGCGCCGACGGTTGTGCAACAAATGACAATGTACTAAATAATTATAGCAGCATTTAGTTAAACTAGCAGCATTATTTAGCACAGTACAGTGGCTAGTGTAAGCAGTAGCAGCATTGAATGGTGGATCAGTAGATGATGTTGTGAAACAGAATTCCAATGACAAAGTATTCACAGTGTTTAAAATGACGGTGTTAAGTGATTGAGATTAAGTTCGGATTGAGGAGCCTGATGGCTTGTGGATAAAAACTGTTGGACAGTCTAATTGTAGTGGCCCGAATGCTTCGTTTTTCCAGACGGCAGAAGGGTGAAGAGTGTGTTTGAGGGGTGTGTGTGGTCGGCCACAATGCTGGTAGCTTTCCGGATGCAGCGTGAGGTGTAAATGCCCATGATAGAGGGGAGAGAAACCCCAATAATCCACTCAGCTGTGCTCACTATCCACTGTAGGGACTTACGGTGCAGTTCCCAAACCAGACAGTGATGCAGCTGCTCAGGATGCTCTCGATGGTCCCTCTCTAGAATGTGGTCAGGATGGGGGGAGGGAGATGTGCTTTCCTCAGCCTGTGTAGGAAGTAGAGACACTGTCTTTTACTCCTGTCTCTAGTGATTTATTAAACACTGGTGTTATGTCTTCTATTGCGTCAGGTTTCAGTGGATATTGGGGAATTTTAGGCCTGTAATCTGACTTTTTTATTATTTGTATATTGCGCACCCTTTAATTAATATTGTTTGTATGTGTCGGAAGGGTGGATGGCGACCCAATCATCCATTCAACACTCCAGGTGCAAACCTAATTTACACATCAAATCTCTGCCCAATAAATTTACTGGGCATGTGTTTTGCATTAGGAATTTACTATGAAATCGCTGACCATTCCATCACATGGAACAGGAACTGACCATGTTTCTAACAGGGTAGTTCTCCCTGCCCCTCCAGAGACGTGTGTGATTCCACTACTTTGAAGTGTAAGATAATTTGTGTTTATAAGACACCGTAGCTCCTGAATCAGCTAAGAAATTTATTAACACACCATTGTTATGGAAATTCACTAACCCCAAAATGGGTGAATCTCTAAGTCTGTAAGGAGAGTTCAGTGTCATTAGGTAAAATACTCAAGAGTTTATTCAGAGTTAACACTGGGAGTCAATTCTGTGACACGCATCTCACAAGATGGAGTTCAAAAAATCATCAGACAGTGGAGTATTTATCCAGTTCAAGAACAAAAGGGTGGATTGGGTGTATGTGCTCAGAGATAACCAGTTCTTGTTTTTTTCAAGAGTTGCACAACTAGATACAGTTGGGAAAATGTGCTGATTAAAAACTCACGAGACAGAAAAACAGGATGTCTTCATAAAGGCAGTTTTAGATGAAGCAGAAAAACAGGATCCATATATTGTGAACTTATATTGAGTTTAAGACTTACATCAAGCTATAATCTTTTGTTATATCAATCAGATCATGATTTCCTTCACACCATTTACGTTTACTGTCATTATAGGCATATTTTTGTAAGCAGGTACAGAATAATGTATGTATGTTTCTGTAGAATAATTAGATTGTGTAAGCATGTCTTAACTGCTAAAGATAAACTCACCCTTCCCTGCACCCTGCTCCCCTCCTCCTACTAGAACTTTGGCTCTCAGTCCGCTTTCTCTTGTTCTCTTGTCCATGCGCCTGTGCCTTTTGATTCTACGCAATCCTTGGCCCAATGTCCATCTTTTCCACAGTTAAAATATCCATTGTTTCTTCCTCTGCCTCCTCTGCCTTGTCTGCATCGTCATCTTCTTCCTCTGTAAGCTGGTACCCCTTCACCAGAGACCATTTTCAGCAGCTGCAATTTTGCTTGGTAATTGGTCTGTTCTCTCTTTTTCTTGTGATTTTCTTCTGCTTTTCTTCATTCCCTCTCAGAACCTTTACAGCGTGTTTGGCGTGCTGAAAAGCTGTCTGGTGTATGCACGTGTCCATGGTCACGCACTGTGTTTTCACCAAGTTTGCTATTTTTCGTAGGAGTTCCCCAAAAATGCTGACCTAAGGTGATCATACGCAGTCAGTGGATTGTGACCCATGTTATTCGGTGCATTTAAGCCACTGTTAGTGTTGAAAACATTCAGAAGTCTTGCCATGTAGTGATTCACAGTCTCATCACTGTCCTGTTTGCATGTGGTTATTTTAGACAAATACCCTCAAACTGGAAAACCCTCTGTGATCGCTTCAGTGAGCTGGGTTATAAAGTCTCCATATGGCGCCTTCTTCTGTTCCCCCCAGGTGTGATGGTGGATCTGAATATTGTCTGCTGCCCACTTGTGGCGGAGGGGACTATGCCACCGCCTTGTGGGGGGAACACTAAACACCTAACTAAGGAAGAACTGAGTGAGAAA
>JAOUQX010072385.1:0-14316 GCA_028566295.1 Liobagrus marginatus | reverse complement strand
TGTGTGTGTGTGTGTGTGTGTGTGTGTGTGAGCGCGCGCGCGCGTACATGTTTTTATAAATTTATAAGGACCCAGATGTGTATAATGACATAAGCATGTTTTGTGGGGACAGTCCATGAGTCCCCATAAATAAAATAGGTTTAAAAACATAATAAACAATGTTTTATTAAATATGTTAAAATGTGCATAATGTGTAGGTTTAGGGGTAGGGGTGCATCGAATGTACAGTTTGTGTGGGTGTGTGTGCACATGCGCTCATTTGCATCACATCCATAAGGAATAATTCGTGCCTTCATTTTTTTAGTGATTGTTATGAGAATATGGGCATATATTCTGCACTACAACTAGAGAACAAATTCCACTTCATCCAGTTCATCAATCAAACCGTGGTGAGATTTCAGCTTTGCCCATAAAAGGTGTCCCAGTTGCTTTTCAGCATGTGGTCCAAAGTTTAACAAGAGTGCATTGTATGTACACCTTACAGAACAACCCTGATCTGGCTGACATCCTCAAGGGGATACATGTAGACTTGGATGGAATAATCCTGCTGGGGGAAGAAGGGAAAGACAATCTGATCAATTTTTCTAATTCAGGCCTGGGAGAAATAAACTATCAGGCCTTTCTCTCAGAGGTAACACACATGCATATACACACACACACACACATTAAGATTTTATAATCTAAACAGGGGAAGTGATAGCTCAGTGGGTAAGGTGTTGGACTGCTAATCGGGAGATTGTGGGTTCGATTCCCAGCACTACTGCTGGGCCCCTGAGCTGATTCAAAATAATGATTCAAAATAATTCTTAATGGTTGTGGCATTAAACAGCGGTCCGTAACCCTCAACTGCTCGATTGTAAATCGCACTGGATAAGAGCGTCTGCTAAAATGCTGTAAATGTAGGACTGTTTCTCGGTTTGTTTCTAGAACTGAACTCGGTTTAGAACTTAAATATGATTATAAAATACACAATTAGGAATATGACAGATTTAGAGACTACCTTGTGCTCTTGGCAGTGAACACAGCATCTTTACAGGTATTAAGATTTCTTGCAAATGTATCGACATCCTTGACACTATGACCACGCCAACTAGCTGTTTTTTTCTCTGTGTGTGGGGGTGTGTGTGTGTGTGGGTGGGTGTTTGGTTTGGCAGGTCAATAAAGGAGTAACTGTTGTAGATCTTCTCTCCTTTGCCAATGAACTGGAGGCCGAGGCGGACCATCTGGTGAGCTAAACAGCGTTACAAAAAGCACTCTGTTTGTCAAGTGGGACGATAGAAACGTGAAAATAACGCAAACGTATAAACAAAATCTGCACGAAACTGTATCAACATGTTGGTCGATGTTCACCGATTAACCGCCTTTTTTTTTTTTTGCCTTTTACTTCTTCAGCTCTCTTCTTCATCTGTAAGCAAGCAATGCAGCAGCACTTTAGTCTTTTTTTCTGTCCTCATCTAATCAGTGACACACTTACACAGCTTGCGGACGTTTAACGTTTGTGCGATATAGAGTTGATGGTCAGGTGTCCCATATTTTTGGCTTCATAGTGTAATTACATACATGCTGGTATGAATATAAATATGTGGTAAGGTATAAAAGAATGTGTGTATACGCTTAAAATGTACCCATGTGAATTCTACTATGACTACAACTTCTTTTGTACACTCTTTAGCCTCGTGGTGCTCTCGGAAATGCACTGAAAGGCCACGCTAGCAGCATCAGGCGGATTCATAAAGAACAAGTAGTGCCCATGGAGCAAGCCATGGTAATCTAACACTCACTGTACTTACAGAACATAATTATAACAGTTCTATCCTTTACACAATTCTTTCCTTTTTTTATGATTCTTCACCCTTGTTTCTATACGCTCTAAAGAAATATATCAGAGCCAGGGTAAGCCGTGCCTGGCGTCCAGGAAATGTGCTAGTCTAATATGTGAAGTATTGCTTTTGTGTTTGGTTTTGCTGTGTGTGCGCGCGCGCGCCGTCAGTGACTTCCATTCCTCTTGTCCGTATTGTTGCGAGTTAGAGGCTAAAATAACCCTGATGTTCTGTTCACTATATTTGCTACAGCATGGAACGGAAAGCTGTTTAATGCCACAACCATAATTAAGAATGAACGTCATTATGTAGCCAACGATTAAAATCACGGTCATTAGCACAAGAGGCGCAAAGGGTAATGCATCAAACCAAGGGTCTATTAGTTCAACTTCAAGTTCAAGAAGCTTTATTGTCGTTAGATCATATACAGCTGTTGCAATACACAGTGGAACGAAACAATGTTTCTCCAGGACCATGATTACATATAGCACAGTCACACAAAACAGAACACAACACACAGTCACATAACACACAACAGGACAACAAAGAGCTACGTACAACACAGAGTGGAACAAGTACAGACAGTGCAGAACAGACACTACAATACAATGCGCTACGGGACAGATACATACAACATAGAACATAGCGCTGACGGTTGTGCAACAAGTGGCAATGTACTAAACAATTATAACAGCATTCAAGTTAAACTAGCAGCAATTATTTAGCACAGTAAAGTGGCTAGTGTAAAATAAGGTGTTGGCAGTGTTAAGGTGATGGTGTTAAAGTGACGGTGCATAAGTGTTTTCCGAGTGGTTCAGTTCGTGTTGAGGAGCCTGATGGCTTGTGGGTAAAAACTGCTGGACCATCTGGTTGTAGCGGCCTGAATACCTCGGTACCTTTTTCCAGACGGCAGGAGGGTGAAGATTGTGTGTGAGGGTTGTGTGTGGTCGGCCACAATGTTTGTGGCTTTCCGGAAGCAGCATGAGGTGTAAATGTCTATGATAGAGGGGAGAGAAACCCTGATGATCCCTCAGCTGTCCTCACTATCTGCTGTAGGGTCTTGCGGTCCGATACGGTGCAGTTCCCAAACCAGAGGGTGATGCAGCTGCTCAGGATGCTCTCGATGGTCCCTCTGTAGAACGTGGTCAGGACAGGGGGGGAGGCGCTTTTCTCAGCCTGTGTAGGAAGTAGAAACGCTGCTGGGCTTTCTTACTGATGGAGCAGGTGTTTAGTGACCAGGTGAGGTTCTCCGCCAGGTGAACACAGAGGAACTTGGTGCTCTTGCCGATCTCCACGGAGGTTCCGTCGATGTCCAGGGGAGAGTGGTCACTCTGTGCTCTTCTGAAGTCAACAACCATCTCTTTGGTTTTACCTACAGTACGTTCAGAGAAACGTTTTTGGCTCCACACTAGGAAGTTAGCTGTTTGACTTCCTCTCTGTATGCTGACTCGTCGTGCTTGCTGATGAGACCCACCACGGTCATGTCATCGGTTAACTTGAAGTTGTTCGAATTGTGCATCGCTGCACAGTCGTGAGTCAGCAGTGTGAACAGTAGGGGACTGAGCACACAGCCTTGGGGATCCCGTGCTCAGTGTGGTGGTGCTGGAGGTCCTGTTCCCGATCCGGACTGACTGAGGTCTCCCAGTCCGGAAATCTAGGATCCAGTTACAGAGGGAGCTGTTCAGACAGGTATTAGACACCTAAGTGCAACGTACCGATGTTTAGAACATTCACACACTAAGAGCATGAGATAAAATATTGTCGACCTTACATTTAGCCATGAAGAGATAGCAGAGGGTGTGTTCGTACTATGCTGTGCACGACCTCTGTTGATAAGGAGAGGAAGTGTCCTGTTATGTAGGCACTGGACTACTCAAGATGCAGTACTTGGCATGCGCTGTCAAATGGGGGTTACGGATCTGATGGTCCAAATGGTGCGGGAAGATCAAACCCGTATCAATTGAATCCTGTCCTGAAGAAGTAGTCAAGAACCTCCTTGACTCCACCAGAAGCTGAAGCTATCCACCTGTTATGTGGGAGTTTGAGAAAGCCCTAGAGATTCCATGACCATAAGAGCTGGTTGAGATTCCGAGTGGAGTGCATTTTGAATGCAGAAGTCCTGAAACTATAGGCCTGGGTAGAGGACTAACAGAAAGATGGTGATGTTTGAAACAATGATGTTAACTGGAGTTACTGTCATCCCGTTGATGTGACAAAGGATCTTGACTGGTCCCCTTGTCTCACAGAGCCAGACCTTTGGACAGACAGCAAAAACTGGAAGCCATAGCAGTGTTTAATGGCCATGAACTGTCCAGGCGGGTGTCTGAAATGTAAAGCAACCAATCATTGTTCTAGCAAGGGTACAAGGCATGACATCTAAGGATGAGACTGAGTCTCTTTTAGCCTGTAGACAGACTTATTAAATCAAGCCCAAACTGTCCTCCAGTTGTTGGTCACACTTCTTAGTCCCAACCTTTATACTGTGGTGGCAAGACCCATCAGTCTCGGTCCTCTTTTATACAAGAGCATGACCCACTCCTTATGACTCCTCCGGCTTTAAGATACAAGGTTTGTTGGTAATCCAGCAGATCTGATGGATCCTCCGGCTTTCCGGGGTGGTGGTGGCTCAATGCTAAGGCTCTGGGTCAGTGATCAGAGGGTCTTGGTTCAAGGCTCGCACCAGGCAAGCTACCATTATTGGTTCCTTGAGCAAGGCCATTAACCTCACTTGCTCCAGGGGCGCTACACGTTCTAGCTGACCCTGCGCTCTGACCCCAGCGTTCAAATTCGTATGCTGGGATATGCGGAATAAAAACATTTCACTGCATGTATGTGTGTGATAAATACAATCTGAATTTGAAATTTGAATTTTAAGATACCAGGCTTGTTGGTAATCCAGCAGATCTGATGGATCCGCTAGCTTTAAGATACTAGGTTTGTTGGTAATTTAGCAGATCTGAAAAGGCTTAAGGTCAGACAATAAGTAAATAAGAGGTTTAAGTCATGGACGATCTGCCTGTGATGAGATTAGTAGAAGGTTGCCTGTTGCCATTGAGAAGGATTGTAGATGAACAGAAAATCCTGGTGAATGGTTTCATGTGACCATGTTTTCTCTTCCCAAGAAAACATGGAAAGGAATCTTCTACCCACTCCTTTTGCATCTCTGTGGCTGCTGCAAGAGAAGTCCGGGGATTGATTTGGTATCTCATTCAAGCTTTGTATGGTTTGAAATGTTGCTTTTGGGGAACAGCAGGGAATAGATTCATATTACTAGTATTTCTAGGTTAGGAAGAGTCAGCGCTTGGTGAAGAACAAGAACAGTGGCGTATCAACAAAATAACAGGACTAAAAAGAATAGAAACACTTCTAATAGCCAGGAGAATAAATATACACACTAAAAACAAGACGAAAGTAACCGACACTTGAACTAAAGACACTTTGTTTGATGAGCCAGGAAACATAGAGAAGTTTGTTAATACTCATGTAAGACAAAAAGCAAGATAAGGGTGCGGTACTGTGAGTCCAGACGGACACAAGTTTTTATGTATTTATTATTTAAACCAAGCTCTACTTATTAAAAAATTAGTTCCAGCATCGTTTCAATTCATGAGATATGTAAAACGGGTCTGTTTCCTACCTCAACAGGACATAAGGGTTAACGTGTGCCCAGAGTTTTATCTGTAGGAAGGTTTTGTGTGTGTGTGTGTGTGTGTGTGTGTGTGTGTGTGTGTGTGTGTGTGTGTGTGTGTGTGTGTGTGTGTGTGCGTGCGGTGTAGGATTAGGTGTAGGGTAGGTGTGTGTGTGATGTGCAGGTTTAGGAGTAGGGGTAGGGTGTGTGTGTGTGTGTGTGGCCTAATAAAGAGCAATGCTGTGCTTCTCTTCCAGAGCTCATTAAGTAGAAGTATCAGGTTACTACAGACCACAGCTGAAGAACTTCCTGTAAGTCCACAGACTTCTTGCTCACATGTGTGTAGACAAAACACCAAGTACACACACCATGTACACTGTATCTCGAATTAATTCTGTGGATTTTTTTAGCGTACGGTGACTAATGTGCTGAGTGCCATCGATGCAGCCGAGTATCTCATTGCTAACAACGCCTCCCATGTGGTCAAAAAGGTATCAGTGTTTTAGCAGTCCATTTATACACATTACTTCAAGATAGCCAGAGCAGTGCATAGCTTTGTAGGGGTTTGAATATACTGTATATACAGGTTTTGACGTCTTTAGTGTTTGGATACATTCGAGTGTTAATGAGCCTTGATACTCCGATCACACATAACATTGTGTGTACTGACAGGTGCAAGTGACAAGTGAAGAACACTGATTATCTCTTCATTACGGCACCTATTAGTAAGTGGGATACATTACAGTTAGCGGGCGGTGTACGTTACCGTTAGCGGGCGGGACACGTTTTCCGTTAGCGGGCGGGATATGTTAGGCAGCAAGTGAACATTTTGTCCTCTTTATCTATCAGAAGATAATTGTGAGGCATTGACATAATGCAATTTTTTTTATTATGTGTATTTTTATTAAAATATGGATATTCCGTTGATGACTGTAACAGGAGACAGACGAATACTCAAGGAACCTGATGGGATACCTCAAACAGTATGTTGACTGGGTTCACATTTCGGTGAGTGTGTGTTTTTCAGGGGCTCGCTAATATAATAACCTGTGTGTGAAACTAAGCGGCTGTGTGTGTTTCCCTACAGCTAATGATGGAGGTAGCTCAGTGCAAACCCATCAGTAACATCATTGACTCGTTGGAGATCATCGGCTGCCATTTCATCGTGGACTCGGTGGTAAGTAAGACTCGCTACAACACTTTGTCTGTCTGATCGGGCGTGCACACACGCCTAGAACTGACATGCTAACGAGGACGTAGTGCACCTAGCACAGAACAAAATTCTTACTGTTCACACTGGACGCTCTCTAACTGTAACAACATGGAAGAGAGGTGTGTGTGTGTGTGTGTGTGCGTGTGTGCACTCATACAAGAAACTATACAAAGTGTTCCATTTCCAGACGCATACAACGGTGGCCAAAATGATTTAAACACTAGTATGGAGGTCAGATCTCTGTGGAGCACTGGCTGGATGAATATTGGCTAAATGAATGCTTGGAAATGTAAACTGACACTGCTGCAAAATATAGAAATAACTGACTTTAAAACAATTTTAGCTGGTAAAAATACAAGGGTTCTAATCATTTTGGCTACCTCTGTATGACGTCAGGATCGATATTGTATTGAAATTTAATGAAGTCAACGTTCAATATGTTTAATGTTTGGGGTAAAAATTTGTGTGGGAACTTGTTTTCATGAATTTATATGATAACAAATGTGTATAATGACATGGGTATTACACAGGTATTATGACATCAGCATGTTTTATGGGGACATTTCATGAGTACCCATAAGTAAAAACATAATAAGCAATGTTTTATTAAAAGGGTGTAAATGCAGAATGATGTGTAGGTTTAGGAGTAGGGTTAGGGTAGGGGTGTGTGTGTTGATGTTTAGGTTTAGGAGTTGTGTGTGTGTGTGGTGTGTGTGTGTGATGTGTAGGTTTAGGAGCAGGGGGCTAGAATGTACAGTTTGTACACTATAAAAACCATTACGCCATGGAATGTCTTCACTAAGATAGCAAAAACAATTGTGTGTGTGTGTGTTCTAGAACACATTCTGGTTCGGTCTGGGTGGCTGCTGTTTGTTTCTTATCCCCAGTATCATCGTGTCCGTTAAACTTGCTAAATTTTACCGGAGAATGGACACTGAGGATGTATTTGATGAGTAAGTACACACACACACACACAATTACACAGTTGTTTACGAAAAATGTGTTTCATCCAAACACAGACCAACAAACTGGACTCCATTAGGATGGTTTTCCAATAGAACATAAAGCGTTGGTTGTTTATTGCCTCAGGCTTCCTATGACTAGTAAGTAACTTGGCCTTCGTAGCTCCAGCGTTGCAGAGCATTTTGCAAGTTCTACAAGTGTGTGGGTTTCCACTGGGTTCTCTAGTTTCCTTCTGCCGGACAAAAACATAGTATATACGACATCGAGTATTACTTTATCTAAATAAAGGTGAATGAGTTCTAGAGGTCTAGAGACATCTAGACAGAACAAGAAAGCAATAGTGCAATTTTCACTCACATGGTATGTGCAATGACTCATGAATAGTGTTCCTGTACAGGATCAACGGTTCGTAATTCCCGTGCTATTAGCAGTCAGGTTATATATCTGTGTATATATATATAATACGTGTCCGTATTTATGGTAACTCTAATTGTGCCGTAATTCACTTTTACTGACCTCTGTCTCTGTTACTGGTTCCACATGTTCAGGTATGGGCTATCAATCCTCCTCAATTCAAGTAGAATCTCTAATGATTGCCGTTGAGATGATTTATATTGCCGCATGTTGCTTGTTTTAAAAAAATTGGCTTTACTTCATGTGCACTTAATGTCCGGTTTATCAGGAACGCCTCATGCAATTAAATAATCAAGTGGCAGCATCACAACAAACTGTACACAAGCTTTAGTGTGTATCAAATATACGTATTTCACTTCATGTCAAATATTGGTTGACATGTAGCAGGTAGGCTAATTTCAGAAACGGCTAATCGTCTCGAACTTTTTGTAGTAAACGTTCATCCAGGCATTTGGGTGGTGATGGCTCAATGGTAAGGTCAGTGATCAGAGGGTAGGGGTTCAAGCCTCGCAGCAGGCAAGCTACCATCATTGGGTCCCTGAGCAAGGTCCTAAACCTCAATTTCAATTTTTGTTGTGTAAATGTGTTTCTAATGGATAACGATGGCATGTTGACAATTTTCATCTGCCTAAATGTGATCAGATTGTTGGTTTGTTTTTCACTGTGCGTTTAATGGTGCTGATTTCGCTTCTTATTTCTCTCAGTGGCACCGAGAACTGGAACTGAATAAGTCCATCAGTGTAAGTAAACCACATGATCATGAGAGTTGGCGAAGTGATGTTCATTATTTTGCCCACAGATTAATATCTTCCCTTTTGTTTATCAGGGAGTGACCAAAGACCTAATAACCTAAGAGCGAGGCTAAGGGAATTAATGAAATGGCGCCAAATGACATCCCATTCGATAGCTATGAATTACATTTAAACCTGTTTTTTTAATACCGTGTTATCTTTTAATATGATTTATATTTGGCCATGTAATGTTCTGCTGCTTATATATCAATAATATCAATAATAATCTATATGGTTAAAGAATCCATGGATGGTACTGTTTATTATGAGAAGCTACAGCTTTTATAGGTTCTGTTATTAATTGTTATTTATTCATGTATCTATTTTAAAAACTGTCAAATTTATAAAGGCATATTGACTGTTCACTGTACACACAGCAAACTAGTGATGTAAATCTTCAACAATGTATTACTGCATTTATTAATGATTTAAAATGTCAGGTTGTAATGTGTGTGATTTAAGTGATGCTCATTCGGGTTCGACGCTTATTCAGGCCAAGCCTGAATTTCAATTAAATATCAATGAAGTTCAAATGCTGGTTCTAGTTTGTTTTGATTGCATTGATTAGACGGTGTACAGATCTGTAGAGCTAACTAAAATCCGCAAGAATGCTTTAAGAGACCTACCTGCAAAGCTACAATACAGGTGCTGTCAATAATGACGTACTAAATAGATTTTCTTTAGCTATTAACTAAATTAAATCATCATTTGGTGCGACCGTCCTCAACTCCCGCCATCGGTGCACTTCACGTCGCGTTCCATGTCTATTTCTTAAAGCATCTTGAAGATGTACGTCACCAGACATTCTTCTGGATTTAGTCTGTCTCCGCTTATTCACATGCTGTTAATGTACTAATAATAATAATGTACTAAATTGTTTTTCATTAGCAATTACCTCCTATTAACTAAATTAAATCATCAGTTGGTGCGACCGTCCTCAGTTTCTGCCCTCAGTGCACTTGAAATGTCGGTTTCTTAAAGCATCTTGAAGACGTACGCTGCCAGACGTTCTTCTGGATTTAGTCCGTCTCCGTTTGTTCCGTTTCTTCATGACTTTCCAGACAGACCAAATAATGATGAGATCGGATCTCTGTATGGAGACAAAAATCACACTGGATTATTACAATGAAAGGCTAAATGGATGGTGGTGATTGCTCAATGGTATAAGGCTCTGGGTCAGTGATCAAGCCTCGCACCAGGCAAGCTACCATCATTGGGTCCTTGAGCAAGGCCCTTAACCTCAGTTGCTCCAGGGGCACCGTTCGTTATGGCTGACCCTGCGCTCTGACCCCAGCGTTCAAATTTATATGCTAGGATATGCGGAATAAATACATTTCACTGCATGCATGTGTATGTAATAAATAAGATTTGAATTAGATAGAAATAACTGACTTAAAACCATTTTAGCCAGTGTAAATACTCGTGTTCCAATCATTTTGGCCAACACTAACTATCATGTGTTCAAAAAAAATTAAAGAAGAAAATATTACACCGAGAATTTGCTTGAGAAAGTCACAGGAACAACTTTTTAAGTTGACCTTTAGCTTGTACAATATCTACTCTGAAAGTTAGCGGAACTGAATCTTCCATCTGTTGGTACGAAGCCGATGCTGATGCGTTTGTTCTTGGTTTTTGGTCTCAAGTGTCAAAAATAAATACATTAAAAAAAGAAAAAAGCTAAACTCATTAGCATTAAATCAGATGTGCACTGAGATACCTTTTAAGATCCTCACAGCCAGCTCAGTGATGAGGGGTTCATTTTCCACTCCAGTCAAAGGCGCCTTTGTAGGTTAATGTGCTTATAAACACTGCCTACACCTACGAACCTACTTGGCTGCAGAGCAACACTCGGCTGCACGGCGTCTGTTGAGGACAACTTTCAATGATTATTTGATCCGGTTCTGAAGCGTTACGTTATTCCCACTTTGGAAATAAGAGACCCGAACACCGTTTCATCATGACAATGCACATGTAGACATGCTGTGTCCTGGATGTTATAGAGTGTAAGAACTCAAGTGTCCTGTACAGAATCCTAACTCAGACTCAACCCCACTGAACACCATTGGGATGAACCGGAATTTCAACTGTACACCAGAACCTCCTCACTCTTGCAACATTACAACATTAATGTGTTAATGGTCTCACTAATACTACTGTATCTGAATGAGTCACGGTTTGTACGTTCATGTATGGCTTTTGTAAAATACGTTAGAGACACGTAAAGAACACTAGGTTCTGAGCTAGGTATGAGGAGGAGACGGTAGCCATTTCTGCAACAAATCCTGAAAGACCAAAGGGTTTTTCATGGGCTAAGGAACCCATATTATGGCCCACATACCCCCCTTTTTTCCTCAGCTTTCCTGTTATTCCTTAACCCCAGCGGTTCACCTGTATGATTCATTGAATAATTTACTGTGAAAGACCACATCTATAGACTACACCACACCCCCTCCCCCTTCGAACAAACAGTGGCGCATAGCACTGAAACACTTTCTCAGCCCAATTTCGTGTAATACTGTAATACATCCTGGCACACACCCAACCAGACTCCATTCAACAATCAGCTCTTGCAGCTGAGGGGAGGAGGTGCTCCAGGATCCACAAGACTCAAAGGTCTCTTTATACGTAAAGCGCTTATAAACCTTGCTCACATTGCCATTACATCCCTCACAGCATACGCGTTCTCATCCAGACGTCCAGACAACATGCGAACCTTGTTGCCAGTTGCTCTCCTGCTAGCTTGCTGCGTTTGGGCCGTAATCGCTCAAGCGCAGGGCAGCAATCAGGGGGGGAACAGCAGGCACAGCAATCCGGGTGAAATAACTGGCAACGCCGGAATTGGAAGGACCGAGCTGATCCGCTTCAGCAACAAAGCCAAAGACGATTGTGTAATGGTTGTATCAAGCCACCGAAATTCTACCAAGCTGCGCGTTTCCTGTAAAACCAAGGGCAAGTCGTACTGGTGCGATTACCTGGGCAAGCCTACCCTGTGCCGGGCGTTCAGCACTAAACCCCGCCACTATTTCACCCAGATCATGTGGGAGCTGCGCAAATTACAGAATTCCTGCCACGGTCTCCATGTATATAAGCCCCACATGTGCCGCTCTGCCAGCGACGAGGCGCAGATGGTATTCCATGCATCCTGGCCCAAAATTCCAAAGGCCGGTCCTACGTCCAAACCGCTGAAGCCACAGCAACCGACGAAAGAAGGCTCCAAACTAGTTAAGAATCCTGCTCAGCCACGGAAACCTGTGAAAAGCACCACACAGAGGCCAACAGAGACACCGAAGAGCTGGGCAGACAAAATGGCCAATCAGCACTGTTGGGAAAGTGTTCAGGACATTTGTTCCTACTTCATCAACTTGTTCCAGTGGTAACCAGCTTTCATACGCAGGTAAGACATGCCTTTTTTTTCTTGATTTCTATCCGATATTAAATGTCTGGGTATTTAAGATGGTGTCTCACATCCTGGTATACTCTATAAACTAGTAAGCACTGCGCAAGAGAATTAATGACTTGATATGTTTAATGAGAAGTGAGTTTGTTAAATATTATTGAGTAATTAGTCTAGAAAACAGCCTAAGATTAGCGCTAAGCAGAAAGTTCCGGACATTTTAAGGAATGCAATATTCATTTAGTTCATCCATCCATTATCTAGCGTTTATCCTGTTCAGGGTCTAGGGGGCGTTGTAGTCTATCCCAGATAACTTAGTGTGTGAGTTAGGGCGGCGTACACCCTGTACAATCAGCAGTTAATCACAGCGCTAACACTTAGAGACAGACAACCATTCACACACACATTCACTCCTATGTATGGACAACTTAGAGTAGCACATTCACCTATGCACAATCACATGTGTTTGTAGACGGGAGGAAACCAGAGTACCCAGGGAAACCCACGCAAGTATGCGGAGAACATGTAAATTCCACACAAACACCCTGGAAATCGGGAATTGAACGCAGGACTGCATTGATAATAAGATCACTGACCACTGCACTCTTTTTTTTTTTCCCCACTGTTCCTCATCTAGACCTCATTACCGGCGCAATATAGAAGACATTTGGATCAAAATAGAGAATAAGCAAAAGAAGATGAAAGGTGAAACAGGAATTGGCTTTGGTTAAGATGTTGGACTGATGAGCCGCAGACCGGGGTTCGATTCCCAGCACTGCTAAGTTACTACTGCTGGGCCCCTGAGCAAGGCCCTTAACCCTCAACTGCTTGTATGTAAGTCGCTTTGGATAAGAGCGTCTGCTAAATACTGTAAATGTAACACCGGTTTAATGTCTGCAGCAAACTGGTACAAAATCTCAGATCTTTTTTTTATGTTGGAAAAATATATTTCTGATGCAAATCTGTAATAAATCTCAGAATTAAATCTCTCACATCGGTAGTGTGCTAGTTATTCAGCTGTATTAAATGGACAAGCTATTATTGGTATTTCAAGGGCTAGCAAAATAAAATGAAATTTATTATTTCTTAAACAAATGCACAAATGTTTAGGACATTTGTTGAAATTGTACATTTAAATCTCATTATAAGAATTATCTAAATAAAGTGAAGAGCAGTTATGGCTCTTCGGATGATCAGAAGGTCTGCTGTGTCGTAGCTGACCCTGTGATCTGACCCCTTTTCTATGAGCAAAAGTATCTGCGTGTATGCACGTGTTATGGTGGACTGCTGACCAGGATGCCGAGTTTCTCATGGACGTTAGCTGAAAGCACAAAAGCCTTAACCCTCACCTCCTAAGATGTATAAACAAGATAAATCACCGTTGCTTGGTATAAGAGGGTCTGCCAAATGCTAAGATTTTTTTTTTTTTCAAGATGCGATGAATGTCCATATTTTTTACACCAAACGCAACTGCATACCAAAAGCAAATCTGACTTGCAGTATTTAAATGTCCTACTTTATAATACAATCTTTCAGAATTTTTTAATAAATGAAAAAATATATCTATCGAACTATATAAACCGTCATTTTATGCCCAATCATTGTTATTGTTTACTGATACTAAAGGGTGCTGCAGTATAGGGTAGGGCAGCAACTGACTGGAAATGCAACGTTCCTCTGCCAGGCCACCAGAGGCCACCAGCCGCAAGGTTATGATTATAGACTTGTTATTCTTTTGGCGCGAGTCTACAGACATAATCCCTCTGCCTAATAATCTGACTATAATTTCTGGTTCAGTTCGTCTGTGTTGTTTGCAATGACTTTGGATCAATCTCTCACGCGCTTTGGGGCAATATGATATTTTTTTCTCAGTCAGACGTGACCATACAAATATAACTAACTAGAATAGAATTGTGTTATTAATAATGTTCTGCACTAATAAATAAATAAAAATGAAAGAATAAATGCTTGCAGTCTGGACGAAGCGTGACCTTTGTTGCCGCCCGTGGTGACGTCACCTTGTTCAATCATTGCTGATAATTATTGTGAGAAATCATTAACATGATCAGTGTCTTCACATATATGAAGAAAAT
>JAOUQX010072351.1:0-14330 GCA_028566295.1 Liobagrus marginatus | reverse complement strand
TGTTTCCTTTCTTGGTTTGCCCGGTGGAGAAGGGGCGGGAGAGGGTGTTTGAACGCTGTGCGGCTAGCGATAGACACTGGGAAAAGGTTGCGCTTTAAAGGGACGCTGTGATTGGCGTCTGGATCCGACACAGCTGGGAATCACTGATTGCCTTCGACTGTCGCACCTGCCTGAACTAGCGCGAGGCTCGATTTATGTCTGAACAAGACAAACTAACAGCTTCTATCCTGGGGCAAATCCTTAAAGTAAGCAAGAGAAAACTGCAGCCATGTTTCTGCCAATTTGATATCATATATTACATAAGCAATTGATTTTGGGATTATGCATCTTACATTTTGAATTTCAGCAAAAAATGTGCTGTACAGATCTGCTGTTCTGGACTCTTTTAAATATCTTTTGCTTTCCAGCACCTCCAGGCACTATGTCTTCAGTATTTAAAAACCCACTAACTTGCTTGGTTTGTTTCAGTTTGAGGAAATCCAAAAAAATCATACAAAACCTAAAAGCCTGGAGGGTTAACAACAACGGGTTTTTCAAAACTCTGACTTGTCTTAAAAATGCTGAGACGTGCGAATATGCACAAATACATATTCACAAGATAGAAAGTGTTTTGGTTTAATCCTCCTTGCCCGATCAGTAGTTCTGAAAAAAGTCCCGAGATCTTGAGATTGTTTGTCCCCTATAATAAGAGAGTTCAGTAATGCTCAGGAAAAGCATGAAACCTGCCTTGTGTTTTAAACAGAAAATCATATTAAACCATTGAAATATATGATTATTTTTTGTTGTAATAATTGACTAGTCTTTCATTTGAGGCTCATATAGATAATATCACCAGGATAGCTTACTTTCATCTTAGAAATATTGCTAAAATATGAAATAAATTGTCACTACATGATACTTTAATACTAGTCCATGTTTGTATTTCCTCTATGTTAGATGACTGTAATGCTTTACTGTCAGCATGCTCTGGTAGGACCGTACGTAAAATCCAGTTAGTCCAAAATGCAGCCGCTAGAGTTCTAAATAGAATGGAAAGGTGTGAACGCATCTTTCCTATTTTATCAGCATTGCATTAGTTCCCAGTTAAGTATCGCATTGATTATTAAAATACTACTGTTTATGTTTAAAGCGCTGAATAGTCTCACGCCATAGTACCTACGCGAACTCCTAGTTCCTCTACACCTCCTTCGATCCAAAGGTGCAGGTTATTTGCTCGTACCTCAAGTTGTAAAGGTTACAGCAGTGGGCAGAGCGTTCTCTTACAAACCCCTGTAGCTTTGGAACAGTAGTTCTCTCTCAGATAAAGGTGCAGATCAAGAGGCTGGAGTATTGCCAGAGTCCTTCCTGCGCTTTGCTTGTAGTGTACATTGTATTTACTGTATTTACATGATCATACCCAATGACTCTTTGTTGTTCTGTGTAGCATCATGGTTCGTGGAAAAATGTCGTTTCGTTTCACTATGTATTGCACCAGCTACTTGAACTTATACATGCTGCTCCCGAGCTCATAGTGTTCCTGGCCCTGTCTCAGCCCGTCTTGATCCATGCTCCGAAGTCCTTCTTCAGGTTGGAGATGATCACCGCGCTGACGATGGACGGTTGTGTAAGGAGGGGCGTTGACAGTCTTGTGCTCGGATTCTTCACGAGTGAACGTTCTAACTTTGCAATGAACATTTCAGTGCTGAATCCGTAATCAACTTAGGACTCTGCTGATTTGTGTACCACTCAAAAGCTCCTGTGTAACATCGCGGTCCCGTTCACCCGAGTACTAACCACTTCTGGGTTACCGCTGATGTCACTTCCGGTATCGCTGTTCTCCGCGATGTTTCACTTCCGGGTGCCACAGTATAAGAGCAGCGTGACAACAACAAGCAAACGTGAAGTAATGTTTTCCCAAAGACACTTACCAAGCTCTACTTACGTGTGTTTGTTTTCCATTACAGAAAGCTTCTTGATCCAAGCCACCGTCAAAGGATTACTGAACCTGGTGCTGCCACAGCCTGCTCAGGATTACTCAGCACGGTTTTTCAAAGACTTTCCACTGTTTTCACGTTTAAGTTGCTGGATGCTCCTGAGTGATTAATAAAATATCACAAGATCTGCAATTGGGCCCTGAACTCTGTTGTTTTTGCACTCAGTCCCCCCGAACGTCACATCCTGGTCAGAAATCTACTGGATATAAATTTTTTTAGACTGGACATCATCTATAACCACACACTCTGCTGTTACCCAGATGAGGATGGGTTTCCCCTTGAGTCTGGTTCCTCTCAAGGTTTCTTCCTATCATTACATTATGGAGTTTTTTACTGTCGCCACAGGCTCGCTCATTTTAATAAATTTAATTTCAGAATTTTTAATAATTCTTTTTTTTCTTCTTTAATAAATAAATATTACTTTAATTAGAACTTTAAATATTCTATTTTCTGTGAAGCTGCTTTGGGCCAATGTCTATTGTTAAAGGCACTATAAATACAATTTAATTGAATTAAATTATATATGAAGCTCTCATGAACTAATAAGAAAGTATTGTGTTGGTTGAACATCACACACATCCTACAGTATGCATGCTGTACTGTCAGTACACATACCTCCTGAACACTTGTCCCTTTCAGCACACATGCTGAAGTATCAGTTTGTCAATATCTTTAACAATCAGTTCTCTCAAGGACATGTACAGGATGGTCAAACACAGCTGCTCAACTTAATTATGCTGATGCTGGTAGGCAACTAAAAGCTGGAATTATGTTAGCTTCCAGGAAAAGTCCCTATGCTGTTCTGAAAAAAGGCAGATGCTCAGCATTGGCAATTGCAGCTCATGCATTTTTATTATAAGATCCTTTCATAATAGGCAAACTGGAACTGAGATTAAGAGTGAGTACTTGGGACAATAAAACATATACGTACAGTACATCAGCTGAATTGCAATATCTTTAAAAAGATCTAATTTTGTACAGGGCCATTTAGGATGTGGAGTTGTTTCAGTAATTGGAAGCCCTATATTTAGAAAGATCTATGCTTGAACCAGTAGGTGTGAAAATGTATCTATGCTTAGTCCCCAAAGCAGTAATAATGGAATATAGTCAAAACATTAGAGCAAAATGAAAGCTGCAACTTTTTGTTATTGGGCAATATTAAGAAAGCAAAAGAGAAACTTACCTAACGTAACCTATTATTCACTTTGCAACTATGTGACTCAGTGATTAGGCAGGTGATATATTATATTAGGATCTTGTGTATGGAAGTTCAGTATTATTACTTTTCCTATTTCCAGTGTACTGTAAAGAAAATAAAAGTACATAAGTTGTTCCGTGTAATTACATAAACTGCAGTTTAATTACAAAAAATGACTATGTTTACAGTGACAGTTATTTTTCTGTTATTTTATGGGTGCTTTTTGGCACCCCAACTGCAGAAACATTATCATTTATTACATGGCAGTTTTTGCAGGGTTTTTTTGTTTGTTTTTGAAACAGTGTCATAGTATAGTCTAAAACAGTTACTCTAATCATCAAACATGCAAAAGTTAACTAACAAAATGAACAAAATTGCATGGAAACCCATTTCACCAAACCACTTTAGTTATAATTTTTAAAAATAAGATAACTAATAAACTAAATTAGCAATATAACAAATGATTTTTAAGTAGTGATAATTATATGTAAGCTCTGCCTCATAATTTATCTTAGCTTAGCTTTTTATTTATTTTATTTATTTTTATTCTTATACTTTTTTATTTTATTGATTTATTTTTTATTCTTTAAGCAGTCCAACACCTTAACCACTGAGCTACCACTTCCACAACTGTATCACTGTATCAACCAAATGACAAAGTTTTTGGGTCCAGTCTAGCTGAAAGAGTTACTTTAATATTAACTAATATTAAATAGGTGAAGTCACATGTAAAATCAATTTTGATTTGTATAAGCAAAAAATATTGGGATACCTGACCTTCACATCCCTATGCGTTTTTCAAGATTCTATTCCAGATTTAGCCTTCCTCTTATTTCGAAAATATCTTCTGTTTTTTAAGATTTTGGCATGTGGATGATGGGATGTCTCCATTTAGACACGATAGTATTACTGATATCAGACCTAATGTTGGACGAGGAGGTCTGAGAATACATGTCTTCATGAAGCTCAGGGGTTTTGTTCACAGGGACCTTGTCATGCTGAAACATTGTTTAAGCCTTCTTAGTTGAAGTGAAGAAATGATATAATGTGTTCTTTCAGCTTATTGTCAACCTTTCAGGGAAAACACACTTGTGAATGTGTGCTGGTAAGTTGCCCACAAACTATCGGTCATATTGTATACATACATATACATTGTATATATGCATATTTTAACTGAATCTTTACTGATGTCTCATAGGTGTACCTATGGTTACTCGTAAGTATAAAAGTATAGTAAAAAAATTTTTTTATAGCTCTGTTAAACCAAATATTGTTTACAGATAAAGCACTCTGTATTGTCTAGTGTTGAGTCAAAGAGTTAATGAGGGATGTTAACATTTGTCATGCACTAGGAAATGAGAGCATTAACCAAAATTATCATGCTGAGATAAGAATAAATGAGCCTGAGGTACAATCATGGAGCACAATGGATAGCTGGTTTCTTTTACTCTCCACACTAATTTATAAACCGTAGTCATTCTCTATACTATTCGATATACTACACAAGAGACAATACATAGGTTTGGCAGAAAATAGCACCAGTCTAAAAAGAATATGAACGTTAAAGCTTTCACTTTCACTTTTTCAATGCATTCCTAGTGTGACACGGACGAACCGAAGGGCTTCGTCCGGATTGCCATACGCGGTGGGAATCGTGCACGAGGTACAGACGCAGGCCGAGAACACATATTTATTAATCGTTGAGCACAATCACAGTGGTTACAACAACTAGTTACACCAGCTTAACCTGGCGTGGTCGTATAAATAATCCCCCTCATTAACCCCTAAGTGCAGACAGGTGAGTGAGGGTGTGTGTGTGTGTGTGTGTGAATGAGTGGGTGTGTGTCTGTGCGTGTGTGTGAGTGCGGCACAGTGACACATAAGAATGTGAGACACACACACTGTCTGCAGCGCCCTCAGGCGGACGTCCAGGCCACAGTCCTAGGGCGTGACAGAGCCCCCCTTTAAGCGCGGCTTCCAGACGTGCAATTGCTGAGATCGTTCACTTTCGGTGGGCCATAGGAAAGGCCCGGGAGACTTTGGTAGGGCCCCAGGCTGCCGGGTCGAGGCTGCGGGCCGCCGAGGTGGGGCGGGTGCGGTGGGCCCGGGCCATGGAGCCCATGGAGGCGCCAGCGAGGCCAAAGGGGGGAGCGACGGTACCGGCAAGACCAGAGGGGCAGTGACGGAGCCAGCAAGCCAGAGGTCATCGATAGGTGTGCCTATGAGGCGAGCGGGGGGCGCGAGGGAGCCGCCGAGGCCAGAGGGGGGAGCGAGGCACGAACGACCAATACCACATATTGCACAACCATCGGCGCTACGTTCTACGTATCTGTCCTGTGGCGTATTGTATTATACTGTTTGTTTTGTACTGTCTGCACTTGTTGCACTTTGTGTTGTACGTAGCTCTGTGTTGTTCTGTTTTTTTATGTTCTTAAGTGACTCTCTGTTGTCCTGTTTGGGTGACTCTGTGTTATGTGTAGCATCATGGTCCTGGAGAAACGTTGTTTCGTTTCACTGGGTTTTGTAACAGCTATATATGGTGTAACGACAATAAAGCTTCTTGAACTCTTGAACTAATACAAGACCCACTGCAGAAACTAAAGTTCTTAGGCACCTCTATGGTCTCCAAGTGCTATTGTCCACAGGAGTCTTCATATAGTGCACATGGGGTCATCCTCAGCAGTAGTAAACCCCTTCAGGTAAAGACACTTGATGACAAAAGTCAACCATCAGTCTATCATCCAACCCAGGGCATGTCACATCTTGCACTCAGCTTTCCAATGTATATTTCAGATACAATGTGAGCCTGACCAGGATAAGGCGTTTACTGAAGAAACATGAATGAGCATTTTCTCATATGCTGAATGTACCCTTTGTTCCTATTGTGAAACCTAAAACGAGTAAGAACAAGACAGCAAATTATACAGCTATTTACATTGTCACAAGGAGTCCAAAGTCATTACTATTAGCAGACTGTGGTTGAAGGAATGAATGCTAGTAATTATAGAGCATTTCATAATGCAAGCGGAAGCAACCCCATCTGCCCTTCACACAGTCACTGCTGGGGTTGACGTAGTATTGCCAAATATAATTCCCAGTGTGCACACTTTATATGGAATTAAATAAAATGATCACTATGAATTCCAGCAGAATTAATATTATGAATTTACATGTAAAATGCATTAATTTCCTGTATTTCTTTAAAAAGCTAACAATACAGCCACCTTTTAGAAACAGACCATGACATGTAATATTACTCTACCTGAAACAAATCAGACCAGAGTTGCCCTCTGGTTACCTAGATTTTACAGTAAGTTTAAGAAAGTATAACTATAACATCCTCCGCGTATGTTATGCGCAGAGGGGCGTGGCCGGGACGGCCACCGGCGTGGCACTAGGACCAGGGGGTGTGGTGTCCTTCAGGTCACGTGGTTGTGTTCATTCATGTTTTGGGTTACATTCAGTCATGTCGTTGGTTAGCGCACACGCTTATGATTTGTATGTGAAACAACACACACGTGAACGTCATTTATGTTTAATTATGTTTTGTATAAAAGAGGAGCAGTGAGAGCAACTCACTGCAGATTGTTAAAGTATATTAAACTATATACACGTAACGTACGTTCCGGTGCAGCGCGCCTTTATTTCATGTCCGTCAGAGTACTAATAAAAGGACTTATGATTTCAAACAGCCTGCATTATGGGTCTTAACTACTACCGGAACGCATCCAGCTCAGCCAACAACATCAGTGAGCTGTGGTATGTTACAATAACCATGTAGGTTCCAGCACTGGATCATCGATAGAAATGAATACATTCCGATAAAAGTTTTTTTTTCTTCTAGCCAGCCATTTTCAGCCTTGATTGGGAAAAAAAAACAGAAATAATTTTGAACCGCATGTACTATCCCATTAAAAAGGAAGAATACCACAAGGCCTAGGTCATGCTATAATTAAAATCTCCTTAAAGAGACATAATCCCATGGCAACCAGTTTATTTTTTCGTCATCAGCTTATCCTCTGCAACATCTCCTTACTAACAACCCATATTGTACTTTTAGGATGGTGTCACAGCCATCCAAGGCCATTAAGGGTTGTGCGAGGGGTGACATTAATCTTTCTTCTCTTAATCAGTTTAACACTATCCCAGCATGAGAATCCATATGTTTATGCTACCTGTTTTGAAGCTATTTATCAGCAGACAGTACTGTCCAGCATTCAGTATGGCTCGGTAACTCATATCACAGCTACTTACTGTATATGAAAGCAGGTGCAGTTGCCCACCACCAACGTGTAAATTCTGACTGCTTTGTACAACAATTCACTAATCAATTTTTGTCCCATACAGTCAAACACTGACCACCATTGTAGACCCACATGCAGCTCAGTTCATGATTTAAAAGCAACATTATGCAGACAACAGTCCTCTTTACCAGACTGTCACAAAACAAACTTTATGAAGATGAATAATGTGGCATTTGAAAAGTTGGTATCGGTGACGCAAGCATTAATTGGCGCTGGCCAAAGGTGAATACGCTACAAGCTGAATATGGTGATCTGTTGCTTCACATTAAAATCCAGAGGCCAAGCAAGGAACTGGACATGTTATTCAACAGTTTTGTGAGAAATCAAAAAGTTCAAGGAATATTAAAAGATGGTCACCTCCCTGGAGCCCGCTAGATTAATTCTAACCGTATACAAACAAAAGGCTGGAGACTCATGATTTAGTAGTCTTTAAAATTAGAGCAATAAAATATGTATATTTAAAAAATAGTAAAGTGTTACTGTGACCTTTTTTAACATTTTGCTTAGTGTCACTTTGTCTTTTTACTTCTGCCAATGTATACAGGCCTGATTCCTAAGGACTTATAATGCATATTAATTTACATGTGCAAGGTGATAAACTTTGCAAACAAAATATCAGGATGTGGATGAGGATGATTTAAAAAAATGTTTAAATGAGTAATTGGCAGTTGCCCAGGGTGTACCCCACCTCACACCTGGAATAACCGATGTACCAGTTTGTATATACAACTACACTTGCATTGTATTTAACATAATATTATCCAATATATCATACGTTTAGATAATATATGCCCTACAGTTCCAACAGCAAACACATACAATTGGCCAACACCATTTTACTCATTTAAAAGATTCAGCCTTTTGTGGAACATATTAGTTGATTAGCTTTCACATTCCCTCAGATGCTATTAACTTTTTATTTGCATGAAAGTATCACTAAAAAGCAGGTTGCACATATATTACAAAAAGAAACCTAAATTCCTAAAATCAATGTCAGGAGTCAGGAGTAAAGAGTGTATGGTAGAATAATAATAATTATGAAAATGGCTGATATAAAATATTAAATTATAGCAGAGGTTAGCATTAAAAAGGAGAAGAGGGAATATGAGGTAGAGATCAGGGAAGACAATGAGACAGTGTGCTACCAAACTTTATGTAACCAACTAGATGTTACATTGCTGGCTGATTAGATAAGTAGACGAGAAATAATCCCGCTTGGAACATAGTGGTACTAAAATTATACAGTGAGGGACGCATAGGCATTGAAATTGATACAATAGAATTTCATTAAGCAACACCTCATTCAATCTGGATGACATCATCAGGCGATGCAGGAGAAGTTGGATGATAGAATCTAAAGAGCTGGAGCTCTCTGAGAAAGTTGGAATAGTAGGTGATGCGGCTTGTATCGGTGAGGCATTGGAGCTGTGGCTCTATGTAGTAGGTTAAAGATTAGAAAAGTTACTTAAGGTACAGGCTGTACTGGTAGAAGGTGAGGCCAGATTGGCCTCAGTCTGAGTGCCAACAGATCGAGTTGAAAGTGGAAATATGATTCTTGGGACCGGGAGAAGCTCAGAAGGGATCCAAAAAGATGCATATTTCACCTGCAAGTGACATCATCTGTGAGCACCATAATCTCCTGGTATACACCCTGCATGAATTAGACAAATGTGCTGTGGATAAAGAGAGAGAGTGAGAGAGTAAGAGAGAGAGAGAGAGAGAGAGAGAGAGGTGAGTGAGAGAGAGAGAGAGTGAGAGAGAGAGAGAGAGAGGTGAATGAGAGAGAGCGAGTGAGAGAGAGCGAGAGAGAGCGAGAGAGAGAGAGAGAGAGAGAGGTGAATGAGAGAGAGCGAGAGAGAGAGAGGTGAGTGAGAGAGAGAGAGAGAGAGAGGTGAATGAGAGAGAGCGAGTGAGAGAGAGAGAAAGAGAGAGAGAAAGAGGGGGGTGAATGAGAGAGCGAGCAAGAGAGAGAGAAAGAGGGGGGTGAATGAGAGAGCGAGCGAGAGAGAGAGAGAGAGCGAGAGATCAGAAAACTTTAAAAGGCATTCAATTTCACTAAGTATCATATATCTGCAATCTGAACTTTAAGAGTAGATGAATTATCAAGCACTATGTGAACATTAAGTTAAAATTATGTATGTAAACAGAATCATTAAGTAAAGTAGTTAAGTGTGAACTGAAATATGATCATTTATCCCTGGTTAAATGTTGTTAGAGGAAACAGTGTACATACCACAAAAATATAATCAGAGAGGAAAAAGCAAAACACTTACACATTTTCAGCAGAGTCAGCGAGAAAAAAAAAACAGTCCAGAAAACACGAAGGGTGTTAATATATCCTCAACAGTACCCTGCAAGTTGGTAGACAGACTGTCAAGAGCAATATCTTGGGCCCAGAAAAAAACACATATACAGCAATGTTTTTTTGGAAACTGGTATGGCAAAAAATTTTGGATCTATTGGAAAAATTTTAGGTTATGGGTGGGGATATCAAAAAGGCTTGATCAGGATTTTTTTAATCTAAGGGGGATTAAAAAAAACGTTCTTTTAAACATTTTCTGACTGCAAAAAATGAAGGAATTTGCTCTTGTCATCCATGACTAAAGAATCTTTATTTTATTCTAAGTTTTGTTTATTTTTGAAGAATAGTGGGATTTGGCAAAACTCAAACCACTCCTGCGAATGTGTCCATTCAGATCGGATCTATGAGTTCCCACATCACTTTCATTCATTCATTCATTCATTCATTCATTCATTCATTCATTGTTTACCGCTTATCCTGTTCAGTGTTGCGTGGGCGCTGGAGTCTATCCCAGATAACTTAGGGTGTGAGGCGGGGTACACCCTGTACAATCACCCGTTAATCACAGCACTAACACTTAGAGACAGACAACCATTCACACACACATTCACTTCTATAACAATTGAGAGTAGCAATTCATCTATGCCCAATCGCATGTGTTTGGAGGTGGGAGAAAACCGGAGTACCCGGGGAAAACCCAAGCAAGCACAGGGAGAACATGCAAAACTTCATACAGAAACACTCTGGGTGGGAATCAAACCCATGACCTTCTTGCTGTGAGGCAGGAGCGCTAAACACTCTGCCACAATGCCGCCTGCATGTTATAAAGCATTAGTAAAGCATTAGTAAATTGTAAAATTTAGAAGACTAATGTAATGCGTTTATACATATCGCTATAAATGCTGTATTCTTGATTTATAAGAATATCTATAATGTGTTTAGTAATTGTATTTATGCTTTATTAATGCTTACCTTATCATTTCTAAATTAAGTATTATTTCCTTTACAAACCGCTTATTAACGAGTTGTCCGTTGTTTATAAGATCATTTAAAAAGTAAATATATATAAACATATAACATATAAACACATAAACATATAAAATAACATATATTCTATATCTATTCTATATCTATATGTTCTGTCTTTCTGCAATTCATGATTAATTGATGTAATAATAATATATTTAGTAGTAGTCCTTACTTTAGATGAGCTCACAAAAACAGTTAACTGAATACTATTAAATGTATTATTATGATTTGATCATGAATTGCAGAAGAACTATGTGACAATAAAGCATATGTCAAGAATACAGCATTTATAGCGATATGTATCAATGCCTTATATTAGTCTTCTAATTTTGGGACAATGCTTTATAAATGATGAATTAACAATTTACAAATTCTTTACTAATGCTTCATAACATGCAGTAATTATAAAGTGCTACCTAAATATCTTTAAGAAATAATTTAATGGCAAGTATAAGAGTAAAGCGAGACCTAATCTGGAACAGGATTTACATAAGTTCTATATAGATATGACGGTCAGGTGTCTAAACTTTTGACCACATAGTGTAAGTATAAAATAATTTAAATTAGCTACATTTTGGCAGAAGAGCTCTTCTCGTCCAAGACTAATGACCATTTAGTATTAAATCACCTACATCATTATGAGTGGGCAGAAGAGCTGGCACTGCACTATAAGATCGTGGATCTGTTTTACAGAAAATTTAGAGACCCCATAAGAAAAGACAGACTTTCTCCCGTCAGCACAAATCTTACCTATTTTAAGTGTTTGGTATAAGCAAGCTGAAACAATGTAGTAGTTAGTTATCAACACTACTACAAAACTAATTAGACACTGCTTTTCTCAATTTCTCATGATCTCATTCAAGACTAATCAACATTTAGCACTAGATTACTACTGAGGAATATAATACATATGATTGCTAAATTTAACCTGTTGCAATGCTGATGTCACGTTTTGAGCGAGTTGAGGCAAGGCAGGATGCAGCTGCAGAAATTTTTTATTTAAAGGAGACCAAAAAGCGACAGGAAACAGACAGACAGACCGACAGATACGACCTGGATTCAGGTACAGGGTTTGATAAAGCCTGGGACTCAGACTTGGGCTCTGCGAGTCTTTGTACACAAGACAAAGACTAAGGAAGAACATTGGGTTTAAATATGGGAACTACTGAGAGACTAATCAGAAAGGACGAGACACACCTGGAGACAATCACTGACATCACATGACTAAGGACAACAAAGACATAAAACACATGGGGAAACCACCAAGTCTCATGGTGGCCACCGGTGGCTGGCCTGGGTACAGTCCCAGTATCGTTACATATCCTCCCTTAAGGAGCAGCTTCCAGATGCTGCAATGCCATCAACGTTCTTGAGTGCAGCGGAGAGGAGGAGGAACCGGGGGTGGGATGAAGGGTAAAATCCCTGTGGTGGCTGCCGGGTCGGAACTGGCTTCATAGCCATCCAAGGCGCCGGAGGCAGCGGAGGAAAGGCCACTGTCTGCAGGAAGGGTGTCGGTGATGGCGAGGTTTGAGGGGGGAGCAAAGATGGCGGCAAAGCCGGGGGGAGGGGGGTGGGAGGTGTGTGAGGAATTTGCGACATCCTCAGCAAAGGGAGCAGGCAGAGCGACATCCTCAGCAAAGTTTGCAGGGCCTTAGGGCTCGGCTGGGGGCTGTGAAGATGGGCCAAGCTCTATAGTCCTTGGAGCTTATATGCCCTTGACCACCTCAAAATCCTTCTGTGGGGTTTTCTGGTTCTCTGTCTCCCCAACAGTGAACCTGGAACTGGTGTTGACCAGCACCCACTCCAACAGCTCCGCAAAGTTTTCTCGCTGACCGATCCCCGGTAGCTTGGCCTTGGTGGTCTGGTTAAACCCAGCAGCAAAGAATGTGCAGAGGTGATGGTCCTGGTACTCAGTCAGATAGGCCAGGGCCAGAAAACCCCAGATGTGGTCCTCAATGGGGCGTTTTCCCTGCCTCAGCATGAGCAACTGGAACTCTGGAGTGTACATGGCAAGAGCTTGCTGTTGCATTCACTGTGTTCTTGTGTTCGGTCACGTTTAGGGTGAGTTGAGGTGAGGCAGGATGCCTCACTGATAGCCTCATGATGCCTCACTGCCTCTCTGATAAGTGCAGATATATATTGTTTGAAGGAGACCAAAAGACAGACAGACAGACACAATTTGGATTCCGGTACAGGGTTAGATAAAGGCTAATAGGGGAACTAATAAGGGACTAATCAGAAAGGACGAGACACACCTGCGACAATCACTGACTTCACATGATTAGGGGGAACACATGACAAAGCCCATGGACATACAAGCAAAGACATAAAGCAGATGGGGAGACCACCGAGTCTCGTGGTAGCCACCTGGTGGTCGGGCTGGGTACAGTCCCAATATCGTTAAAGCTACTTTCAAAATCATTGAATTATTGGTTGATCCCCCACAGATTATCAGTTAAAATTCAGTAACTACACCTGAGTAAGATGTGTAGCTAACAACAGCAATAATAATGATATTTACTTGCTCATTTAAATAGAAGTACTCAGCTAGCTGTTGAAGCGAGTGATTTCTGAAATAAAACATTTGCGAGTACACTGTCAGATATTTTCACATTATGTTTTTGACTAGTAAGAAATGAAAAGAAAGTATCTGATTCAGGAGGTCCATTTGAAAATTTAGTGGCCAGTGTAAACACAGAGCAGGGAGATGTAGAAAAGGAAAAGTAGAAACGAGAAAGAAGCAGATCTCTGTTTGTCTGTGTTCTGCTACACAGAGATCTTATAAAAACACAAGTTTTTGTGTATGAAATACAACATATTTAGAAAAAGCCCTAGGCAAAAACCTGTTGGGAAGAATGTAAAATATAACACAAACATAATACTCACAGCAAATCATCACAGAATTTAAAACCAATAATTACAATTCAATCAAATCTGTCCCTTCTACATACTCATTAAACCTTTTGTCTGCAGTTCAACAACACAAATGAGATTTCTGAATGGAAGCGTCCATGCTTCTTGATGCTTAAAGTTTGTGTGATTTTAACTTCCTGTCTCCTTGCATACTCGAACTTCAAACTTTAACTGACCTAACCTTTGTTAATCTGGACATACCCACTACCAATTAATAGTAACAGTGCCAGACATTGGTAATTTACTATCCAGGTACAATGACATGTCAGCAGCACTGTGCGCCTTATTGACCTCATTAAGTTGTAGCAAATTAACAACGACCACCTATTGTCCAATTAATTTCAGCACCTTTTAATTTAGTCCTAAGGTAGAACCCAGCTGTGACTGATTTTTTCTGGCTACTTTTCAGTAGACATACTGTACCTGTTTATTGTGGTGCAGAGGTTGATAATATAATAATAATTGAAGATCTGAACGATTACTGACATTTTCAGATCTTATTTGTCACATACACGCAGTGAAATGTTTTATTTACCACATATCCCAGCATACCTGTCAGAATACACTGGGGTCAGAGCGCAGGGTCAGCCAGAACAAACGGCGCCCCTGGA
>JAOUQX010072293.1:3203-14364 GCA_028566295.1 Liobagrus marginatus | reverse complement strand
ATATATATTGCTACTATAGGACGTATTACATTTACAGCATTTGATAGATGCACTTATCCTGAGGACCTGCATTTTCTTCTTTCTATAACTAAGGACTCTTGTATGAAAGTCCAGCAGCTTGGTGGTCCTGGGAATTGAACTTAAACCTTCCAATAACTGCTATTCAGTTACAGTCTGAAATTAGAAAATCTTTTGGCAAAATCATAATAACAAAAAATGAATACATTTAGGACAGAAGTATAATTGTTTTTGACAATTCCTGAAATTGAGCCATTGTTGTATTCCTTTTGAACCCCCCACTCTATACAATGTATTCTACTTACCGTATTCTTATTGTTATTATTATTAGTATTATTATTATAATTATTATTATTATCATCATCATTATAAACTGATGCTGCTCCACATGTTTTACATACTTTAATTAAACTTTTTGTTAACTTAATAGCCGGCGACTTCATTATCCCACTTCATGGGACTTCATTATCCAGTTTACATGCTGCTTCACCTACATTTTCACTCCTTATACTTTTTACTGAATATTGAACAAACAATACCGATCTCTTAGAATTTATCCATTCATGTTTGCTGTTGTTCTGTTTGGTGATTTGCTGAAGACTTATCTAGTTTTTTACCTACTGTTTACATTGTTGTAATTTCACAAGAAAAAAAAAGTGGTCCAGTGAGTAGCATTGCCACCTCACACCTCCACAGTCCCAATTTGATTCTGAGCTTGTGTTAACGTCTGTTCAGTGTTTAAACATAATCTCCACGGGTCTATGCAGATTTTCACCCACCTTCCAAAAATATACCAGTAAGTAAGTCGCCTATGCTAAATTGCCCCATGAGTAAATGTATCTCATTCAGGGTATAGTCAAACCTTTTAGTTCACAGCTCTAGAATCTTTGTAGTTTATGCTGGAACCAATAAAAATACATCATTTGATGATCTTGGAGTTACACTACAATAAACAAATTTACACTTCTCTCAGAATATTGTGGTACAGAATGTCTATCATATGTTTGTCAGACTAGCTACTTAGCTAGGATACGTTAGGCTAAACACAAATGACCATCTCAAATACAACAGTCACACTTAGAATACCTCAGACTTATTACAATACAATAGTCAGACTCAATACAAAATTTTTAATCAATTCCTAACCCTAGAGCTAATGCATCTCCGATTCAATACTACAACCTCATTTACAACCTCAGACTCATTACAGCATAGACCTGATATCAAATTCCCTTCTCAGAAAATACTCAGATTCAGTACATGGCCTTAAGGTTCTAATCTTCTTAGAATCAATACATGATTTACACCTCAGATCAAATATTGAAACTTAATACACGCCTGCAAACTCACTGCTCTTCAGAGCCAATACTCAGCATCAGTATCCTAATTAGTCGTAATACACAAATTCAGATTCAAATGCGCAGACTAATTACATGCACCAAATTATAATTCACTAATTGAAACACTTGCAAGCATTTGGTGCAAATTTCCATCGTGAATTTTAATTAATATGCCAACAACTGATCAAACACTATATGGATAAAGGTTTGTGGACACCTTATCAGCACACCCACATAACTGCGTTTTCTCTTAACTGTTGTTAGAAAATTTGAAGCACCCGGTTGTCTACATTTTTCTTTTTTGTATTTTGCATGATTACATTATTCCATCACCGGAACTAAGCCACCCAAACAATATTTTATCATGACAATGCCACTGTGCACAAAGCCCCTGAGTTCTATGAATACAGTACATGGTCTGTTATGGTTGGAGTGGAAGAACTCGAGTGTCCTGGACATAGGTAAGGCTTCCATATTATCATAATACATTTACGGCATTTAGCAACTTACAACCGAGCAGTTAAGGGCCTTACTCGGGGGCACAGCAGTGGTAGCTTGGCAGTGCTGGGAATCAAACACCGTTCTTCGGATCAGCAGTCCAACGACTTAACCACTGAGGTGTTTATTTAATGATCAATGTACATTATAACCTTTGAACACATTCAGGTGAAATATTTTATAGCATATGTGATTACCTATTGTGATGCTTTTGATATATCAAAGAGAATATAACAAAATATTAAATACACTATAAAACTTTAAGTCGTGTGAATGATCTGTTTAAGGAAATTGTGACAATATCTCGTCATTAAATTGTTCTAACAGAATAATACATGATTACTGTTTTCTTTCATTCATTTTCCTTAGTGTGCTGTATCATTTTATATGTATTCTTGTAAGACTTATTTTTCATTTGAAGTGCTCCCCACCTGTAATTGTGGTAAATAAATATGTAAAGGAGGAACAAATGTGCGAAGGAATAATCCGTAAAGTAAATGTCTCCATTGTGTTACTGTAGTTAATTTCCCATACATGAGGCTTCAGCAAAAATGCACTTACCCTCGGTTGGTGATCACAGCCTTCCGTAGATACACATAGCTAGCTGGGAAGATGCCCTGTGAAAAAGATAAACAAAGGTTACATACTAGTAGTAATCTCTAATACATTATGGATTTACAGCTTCCTTCAGTTAATTTATTTTAACCTGCCTATTTTTGTTTTCTCTGAGACCATTGATGAAATAAAACTTTAAACTATTGACTACACCTGTCTTTGATTCTGGCTGTTTTGGTGTTAGCATATCGGCATTGTGCTGTCAAGATAAAAGTAGAAGCCTGACAGTTAATAACTGACAGAGTCTATAGTCTATACATCAATACCACATATTCTTCAACTCAAGGTAAATATCTAACTGAAATCTAATAATAATAATAATTAATAATAATAATCTATATGACTTTGATTTTTTATTAATACAATTAGAGGTAAGTGAAGTACATGGGGAAACATGCAAAAAAGTGACCTATGGAAAATTAATAAGTATAATCAACTACAATTACTCCAAAGTGGAATATTGTAATATATTATAAATTATAATACATTTTTTAAGAAGTGCTCCACAACTGGTTTAACTGAGATAATGAGACTGCTTGAGGTTACAACCCAGTTCAGCATCAATTACCTGGCCCTAGTTATGCTGAGCTGAGCTGAAAAATACAGATTTTTAAGCACTTGTTTAACACCGTCAGCAGAGGTTAGAAAGAGACCTTTGTAAAAAGCTAAAGATGATTAAAAGCTTTGGTTATGTAATACGAAAACAATTAGAGAGATGGTAACATCAGGGGTGACAAGACTGCTAACAGGAAAATTCTCCCAGGAAGCTAGAAGATAAAATTGGACTTTGCATCAAGAACCCAAGAATACTTATACTTATAATAATATAATGCATTATTATATAATATATAATGCATTTCAGTCAGAAGATTTCTGAAGTCTGAAGTTTCATCAAAACTTAATTTCTCTCATCTGAGTGTCCTGCTGTTGTTATTCAATTCAATTCAATTTTATTTCTATAGAATTTTTATATTCTATATTTCTTTCTTTTAACAATAGACATCGTCCCAAAGCAGCTTCACAGAAACTAGAAAAATGAAATTTAAAAAATTATGAATAGAAATTCTGAAATGAAATGTATCTCAATGAGCAAGCACTAGGCGACGGTGGCAATGAAAAACACCAAAAGATGATGCTAGGAAGAAACCTTAAGAGGAACCAGACTCAAGTGGAAACCCTTCGTCATGCTGAAGACAGCAGAGTGTGTGGTTATCTGTAGTAGAGAATAAATGTCCCATGTTTGTTTAGTCCCTCCTGTTGGAGTGTCTGTTTGTGTTACAATTAAAACCTACCTGCCTTTCTGCCTGTACAAACTCAGACTCATGGATTAGACTAAATAAAGCTCGGTACTAGGTCTGGTTCTTAACTGATATAGGAGTGGGTTTTTTTTTTTTTTTTTTTTGCTCATATGTTTTTCAGCAGGTTAAACTCGCTTATTGAGCACACCAAAATTCAATCGGCTGAATGGGAGAATTCCGAACAAGTATGCTCTATTAATCACTAGCTGCCCAGGAACTGCATGCACATTATCTAAATCTACTGTCCGTTTATTGCTGTTATATGAAGACATTTTTCTTCCACGTTGTCATAATAAAGAGTAATGTGAACCATATTATGGCTCTAGATAGTAATATGCTCATAAATGGCACAATGTCTAAATGTAAATCACCATCATTGATCAGAATCTCATTTTAACACCTGTAGTCACTATGCTGTTTATAGAATGTATTCAGCCATTAATTAGTGAAATACAAATAAGTAATGGGATAAAAAGATATTTAATCATGAAAAAAGCATACAAACAAAAAGACTATATAAATTAAATCTTTAATACTACATGCTTAAATAGAGGTTTATACAGTAAAGCCCTAATACATAACCCTATTCAGGTCTACTGCCATGAGTTAAATAATGAAAGATGTTACTTTCTACCACCGAGTTGGAACACAGATATGAGGGGTTAATTTTTACGCATAAATTGCTCGCTTGATAGTATGTGTTTGGGGATGCTATATACATTACGGGCAAAATAATTGGTGAATAATAATAATAATAGTTCAGAATAATAATGTCACAAAGAGATTTCAGTGTATGTGGCGAATCGATGTGCAAGCATCAGCACCATCGTATTTAGTAAATCAATCAGTCGTGAGCAAATATGGTTTGATTAGTTGAATTCTGCAATGATGTTGTGCCTTTTATGCCTCGGTGGATGGGTTTTCATGTTCACAGCAGTTAGATGTCTTCATGGAGTGATGAGTCAGTTGTTGTTGTAGCTGTACATATCTCACTGGAGTCACGGCTGTGTTGAGCAAATCCATTTAAGTTCACATAAGGTCTGTTTTTTACAGTACAACCAGATGAACCAGAATGAATCCTTTCATTGAAATTGACTACCAAATATACACCATATAGACAGAAGTATTGGGACACCTGACAGTCACATTCATATGTCCTTTTTAACATTCTACGCCAGTTTTTTGCCACTCTTGCTCCTATAATAATCGGGTGAAGATGTCCGGGGTGCAGTTGGGAAATTAATTCATACCAAAGGTGGAGTTGAGGTCACCTTTGGCCAACCATAACACATCATGTCTTCATGGAGCTCAGGGGATTTGTTCACAGGGGCATTGTCATGCTGGGACAGTGTTTGAGCCTCTTATTTCTGGTGAGGGTGGATCTGAATGCTACAGCATATGGAGACATCCTAGACAACTGTGTGCTTTCAACTTTGTGGCAACAGTTTGGGGACGACGTTTGGACATACCACGTTTTTCACCATACTGTATATAGCAACCGGATTTGAATGAATAAATTTGATCTAAACATACTGTTACTCAGAATCAGAGTCATGAATGTGAGCCCTAGATCTAAACACATCATAATTCCCAACACTATAATCACAGTCTCTGTGTGCATTTAATTCTGGGTATTCTTTAGCCTCAGCACCTCAATAAATCAATTGAGGTTAGTCCTGCAAATGAAGAAGGAAGGAAGGTGAGCTGATAAATATATGGGTCATCAACATCGTGCAAGCTTGCACATATGTGTTATGCCATTGCAGCTCTAAGATACTTAAGCCAGAAGACCACAGAGCTCTGCGCGCATTATGAATTTGAACTTCTGTATTGTAGATGGCACTTCCATAGGTTTCATTTGGGGCACCCTAATTTACTCACCCTTTTAAATCCTGCTCCCTAGATTTATTATCATTTATTTAAGGAATTAATGTACAACACTTCTGCTAATCCATTTTCATTGAGAGGAGTTCTGTTTTTGTTCTTCAACAGATTTGGTTGCCAATACTGAATATCGTGTTTATATCTTTTTATCTTGGGCTATATCTTGAGAGAGAGAGAGAGAGAGAGAGAGAGAGAGAGAGAGAGAGAGAGAGCACATCTAATTCCTAATTTGCAATGCAATGAACAGACTGCATTGATAATTAGGAATTACCTTTAGAGTGTCTACCAGTTTAAAGAAGGCCTTAATAATAACAGCAACTGTAAAACTATGCAGACTGCAAATATTTTTACAGAAAGTAGTATATTGTTTTGATGGATGTATGACTTAATATCTTTTAAAAAGGCTTTTAGGTATCAGGCCATAAAAAAAATTAAAATAAAAAAAAAATCAGGTAAGTGAATCCTACAGAGAATTAGTCTGTGTACAACTTTATTACCAAATTATCTATATTTAAGATTATTTTAAAAAGAATTTTATTATAAGTCATGCTAACGTAAAATATTTATTTTTAGGATATTTTTGTCGAGCGTTGCTTTAATTAGCTTATTTCTAATTAGTAAAACCATGTGGTCTAGGCTGCTTGGACTGCTAAATCTGTTCCCTTTAAATAAATAATTGAAGGCGCCTAGGAGGTGGTGAAGAAGAGATAAAAAATATTGTGCAGTGACAGGCCTGTGGTGTCAGTAGCCCCATGTACCACCATGTTGTAGGATTCAGTGAGGCCTGCATAGGATAATTGGTCCCACCAATCCCACTTGGACACTCTGGGGTGTCACACATTGGAGGACTCAAACAATGTTCACTTCTAGTAGGTGGGAGATGCACAGGAGCTTGTTTCGTTATGTATTTTGTGGATACTGTCTGACTTCTGTCCTGGTAATGTTAAGGTTTCTCAGCAAAACCTTTTCTTGTTTTCTTTTTCTATTCCCTTATACCGACAGGTCTTGAAATATCAGGAAATGTAACGGCATATTGACAATGATGTCAGCTAAACACTGCAGATGACTTAGTTTTGTATTCTTCAAAGTGCAGCAAATGCGAAATGACATAGTGGCAGAACAGGTAACATTGCTGCCTCAAAACTAGGGGGTCTGTGGTTTTTAACACACTGGGGGGTTTCTCCACTATTTCTCACCCGTTGTTGTAAGGATGTTGCTCCAGATACCTCACCATTCTGACTTGAATAAAATAATGACGAATAAATGGATAAAATAAAACTTGTCATATTTTATTGATGTGTTCTAATTTGTGTTCATTTTTTCAGTATGTAAACGATATCCAACTCACTGACAAGGCGGATGCTACTGTATTTTTTTTTCTAACACCAATCATGCCACATGTGTAACATCGACCCCGGCCCCCCTCCAGCGGAGGGAGCTCTCACCGGAGTACTGAACTCTGAACACGAATCACTTCCTGTTCATGCACGTCACTTCCTGCTACACCACTTCCTGTTTTTGCATTCCCTGTGCACTGTATATTTAAGCCTGGCATTAAACCTTGCTCCCCGCGAAGTATTGTTTTGCTGACTTTACCAAGCCTTATACCCCGTGCGTTATTGTTCTGCTTTTCCAAGCCACACTTGCGTTTAGCGTTAGTCACACCAAGTCTACGTAGCTTCTAGTTTGCTCTGCTTAGCCGCCTGTGTAGCTAGCAACTTAGCCTTAGGCACGCTAGCCGGCTTAGGTTCTCTGCTAGCCTCTGTTCAGCCTCAACCTTTGTCTGCTGCTTTGTGGATCTAAATAAAGTGTTCTGCAAATGGATCCTGCCTGGTCTGCATCCCTGTCACAACATGTATAGGACCATTCATAGGTTGGAGAATTAAACCTCGAACAAATGGAAAGGTTCTTAAAAGACAGTATCAATACCAGTGCAATTTCAATAAAATGTCCAAGAATTATTCTCTGTTCTTATGATACACAGTATTAAAAAATGGAAACAGACTGGTATGTGTCTGATCCTGGTTACCAATGGCTTTTTTGGACTAGACGGTTACTACATCCTGCACAAACAGGTATGCCATGATAAGTTGGTAAGAGGCTTAGAGTGCTCTCAGCTACAGTGTACTCATACTGTTTAGGAACAAGAAATCGGAGGAGGCGTAGTAGAGATAGTGTAGTGCCCCTGCCTCCGCCTGAATGCTCACTTAGTAGAAAAGGTCAGCACTGAGCCAAATAAGAATAGCATTTCCTGCTTCAAGGAGAAGAAACGCAAAAGAAACATCCTCTGCATTTCAAAACCATCACTGACAGCTTTTTATTTGCTCTTTCATTATGTGGGAAGCAAAAGGGCTGGTGTTTGCTTAATGATTCAGCAGTACATAAACAGTCTGTAAAGGCTTTGTTGATGTCCCGGTGTACAACTGTTTTCCCTTATTATTTGAGGAGGAGGAATAATTCAGCAAATACAATTACTGTTACACGGGCATCGGCCTACACACCTCTTTATTTTATAATGTGATTAAAGAAAGTGAAGGAACTTGGAATTATGAGGTGATTATTTGGTGCACAGTGAGTTTCCGGGTCCAGGTTTTTTTGTCCCATCCTGCACAACGGTACATGTGATGCCCACTTTAAATTTGCCCTTAGGGAAAAAATGTGTGATGCTCTGTAGAGGGTAGGCTATCTCTGTAATACTTTAGGCGTCTGTATCAATATACACATTCGAATTTGGACTAAATCAGATTTCTTGCTCTATGTGCCTGTTAACACAAAAAAAACTGGCTCAGTCAGCAGATAATATGAATCCTGGCTGTTACAGGGTCTCAATCTCGGCTACATCAGTCCAGTATCGTATTAAATGTAAGTAGATATCCGTGCCGGACTTTTACTTGAATCCCATTTCCGCAATGTTTTGTTTGTACCCTGCCATGATTAGGTTGATGCAATGGTGTTTTAATGCACATTTAAATAAATAAATAAATAAATTTACGCGAATAAAGTCATAATATTTCCAGAATAGTGCCAAAATTATGAGAATAAATTCGAAATGTTTCGAGAATAAGGCTGAAATTACGAGACTAGTGTTTTGTTTCTGGTCTTCCCCTGATACCGATGCCTGTGTCTGTATTTTTATTAATTGTTTTGGTAATGTGGCAATTTTCCAAGCATAACACATTGAGAATAATGAATATAGAACAGCAATAACCTGGAATTGGCACAATAACCAAGAGCATAATAAAAAATGTAAAAAGTCATCATTCATTTTGAAATATTTCTATACTGCTGAGGCTGACATTGTGTCTGTCATGTGTGTCAGTCTGTCACAGTCAGTCTGTCAGTGTCAGTCTGTCAGTGTGTCCGTTTTTGTCTGCCAAATACTATAAATTACGTCACATGGGGTATTGGTCTATGGTATTGGTGTATTTTTACAAGTGTGAGTACATGAGCTCGGTATCTGTACCGATACTGGTATCAGTATCGTTGCATCCATACTTTTTACTATAATCAAACCTATTATTTAACAGTCACTTTAATTTACATGTATTTTTCAGCTACTTAACCTGTTGCTGTAAAAGCACAGCTTCATTTTAGCATATTTATGTACATCTGAAGTACATGTCTATATACATTTTCCATAAGCATTGTTGTAAAACAGTAGGTTAAGTTGCGTATAAAGGCGTTCTTATTTCATAGTCAACATAAGCTAGATTTTGCTAATATAAGACCTTTTTTTTTTTTTAAATCACTAACGCACACAGATGTTGATTAATAGCTAAGCCGTGTCTGACGAACAGACTGTCAGGTTTCTCCCTACCCCGCTTTATTCTTTCGCTTCATCCCTCTCTATGTTTGGTAGCGGGTTCCTGCTATCGCATAGAGTAACGATCTGCTCTAATAGGCCGGAATTCATCTGTGAATGCTTTAGAGACTGATGGAGTCTGGCTGAAGAAACCAGAATAAAAACCTTCAGCAAAATTCTTTAAAATCTCTTTAAAAGCTAAAAAAAATTAAAATTAAAAAAAGACGTAACAGACAATTAGTGATTCAATTTGGAGTTCTTAAGTTTGAAATAAAGCAAGCTGAGCCGATCTATTTGTGTTTGATGTGCCTGAAAGGAGCACCAATCCTGAAGACCAGCCATTTTTCACAGTGAATTTGGCATTGAACCTTGTCAAAATACATCTAATCAAATGAAGCCAAAGCGTAATAGCAGCTGGGAAAAGTTGAATAAGTTTTGATTATAATAATAGGTTAAAACAGGAAATATTCAATTAAAAGCTGTTATATTAATTCTTTGCTTGCCAGCAACCGAACAAGCATCTAAAAGGATAAACTACGGTCATATAGTCGTTGACCCCTGGATTAAAGTCTACTCCTATAGTACAAAATCCAACAGCAAATGTCACATTATGATTAATGTAGGTCTTTTAAATGCATTCCCTCTAATAAGATTTTAATAGTAATAATTAATCATAATAATGTAATGGTTAAAGCTTACTTTTATTAATATACAGATTTCCTCAATATTAGAGTTTATTGATTTTTTTTTTTTTTTTTACATTTTATTGATACCCTTATTCGCACACATTATCCAGTTGCATAAGAATTTCATAGAACTAACGTTTTAGTTTAAAATGTGAAATTTTACTTGAACATCTTTGGAAAGACACTTTTCTTACAGAGTTGCAGAGTGAAAGAAAGTTTCTGCCTTGGTTTAAATTATCATGTCATGTGATTTTGTCAATTCATTAGTCATTTTATCATCAGCCCAACTCCCTTTGCTTGCATTGTTCAGACTGTTGACAGGTTGCATTGCTCACTTGTCTATCAAACACAGAGCCCTATTGTATACGTATTGTATAGTATCTATGGTAATCTGAGAGCTGCTTATTTTTCTGCCAGCTTGAGAAGACATTTCATGTCATTTTGTCTAAAAACAGTACAATAGCAAATACATAAAACAAGAATCTTAACTTTGGTGCCCAGAAGAGCTTTAATCTTGGTTGAATAAACTTATCTTTTATAAACTGTTTATATAAAATATAAACTTTTAGAAACACACACTCACACTTGTTTTGCTATCTTAGTGAGGACATAATGGGCATAATGGTTTTTATAGTGTATAAATTGTACATTCAACCCCACTACCCTACCCCTACTACTAAACCTACACATCACACACACCCCTACACTACCCCTACTCCTAAACCTACACGTCACACACAACATTCTGCATTTTTACATTTTTACTAAAACATTTAGTATGTTTTGAAAGCTATTTTACTTATGGGGACACATGAAATGTCCCCATAAAGCATACTTTTGTTGTAATACCAGTGTAACACCCATGTCACTATACAAATTTGTGTCCTCATAAATTCATGAAAACAAGTTCACAACACACAACACAAGTTCTGCACACACACAAACACACACACACACACACACACACACACACACACTCCTATCAGAGCCTCGTCTCAGACTAATAGCCGCTGCCTCTCC
>JAOUQX010072271.1:0-14370 GCA_028566295.1 Liobagrus marginatus | reverse complement strand
TCTTCATACGCTGGGACTTTAGCAATCTTTTCACACACTTGCGCATCAACAGTTCTTTCCCACACTAGTTCAGTGGCATTGTATATAGTCTGTTTTGTCTTTTTTAATGGTTCTGACGCTGCGGGGTCTTGCACCCTCACACAGCCCGGGAGTAGCACTGTGCTCATATCTTCCAACGCTTCTGTGTTTGACAAGGTGGGCGGTAACTTCGGGAACATAGTCTCTGAACTTTGGTCATATGCCTGACCTGTGGAAGTCTGTCCATACTCATGATCATTCGGAAGTCTTTGATACATTTGACCGCTTGGAAAAGTTGCTCTTACTGGTTCGTTGAGCTTTGGCCTCTCTGGCGCTCTGTCGCTCTCCGCCTCGTGCGCGCGCCGTCGTGGGCGCGGCCTGTGCACGTCCATTGGCTGAGCGCGCGCCTTCTGTGTACTCTGTGGACGGTTCTGTGACGGTGTAGCAGGCGCCGGATTTTCCTCATCCTCTGAGTCCGTCAGGAAGCACGTGTGGTAATAGTCCGTGAGACTTGGAAGCCCCTCGATCACCTTGCTTATCCCGTCTTTGTAGTCCTCCTCCACGGGTGGCTCGTCTTGCCTGCACGAAGCCGGCAAAAGTGTGATCATGTTCTGCCTTTCTTCCCATCTTTAACTGTGTTCTCTTCTCGTGGCTGTGGTTTCTCTCGCAGCCGTCCGCTGGCCACTTTGCGCGCTGCTTTTCTTCCTATGGCTGTGGTTTAAACTCGCCTGCTCGGGTCAGTAGTTTTGATGGCTGGTTATTCTGTAACACGCAGCTCGTACGCGATGTCGTAGGAGCTGCTAATGCTCCGATTGCAGGAGAAGGAGGACCCGAATGTGCAGGCAAGCTGTGAGTTCAAGTCTTTATTGTGCAATGACATGGCAAGGATAAATGCACGCTGTAACCGGAGCAAATGCTACGCGGTCAGTTACTAACAATTAACACAAATAATAACCAGCGATGAGTCTCTCTCATCGTCTCTCTTTTAAACATAACATGATTGAACATAAATCATAATCAGGTGTGCTCTATTAACTAAACAGAAACTATGCGTGTGCGCTAACCAATGAAAACATAACAAAGACACATGACATGAACATAGATAACCAATCAGAACATAAGACATGACGAACATAGGTAACCAAAGACAAGAACACTCGCTGGGTCATAAAGTCCCTCGGGTGGCCGTCCCGGCCACGCACCTCTGTGAGTCGTCGGCACAGAGAACCTTACACCTACCCTCTCAACCGACCTCCACCCCCAGCAAATCTGCCTCTGCCACAAGCACTGTTTGCATCAGCATCAACACCTCTGCCTCCATCGATTACAAACCACCATCTTGACAGACTCTCTATCATGATCTCGAAACATCAGTAAATCAGCGAGTCCTCCAGATGACCCCACAACTTACAGAGAAGGGACATCCAATTCCACTCCTGTTACAGCCGTATAGAGACTTTATAACACAGCTCACTGAAGCGATCACAGAGGGTTTTCTCTCTCTATAAAATGATCACAAACAGGACATTCATGAGACTGCGAATCACTACATGGCAAGACGACTGGATGTTTTCCACAGTAACAGTAGTTTAAATGCCCCAGATAACATGGGTGGCAATTCGCTGACTGCATTTGAGAATCTCCTTAGGTCCACATTTGTGGAGGGACTCCTTCCAAAACTAGCAGACTTGGTAAAAAACAGTGTGGGACCATTGACACATGCGACCTCCATACAACTGTTCAAACATGCTGAAATAGTTCTGAGAGGCAAAGGCGAAAAGTGAAAGAAAAAGCAAGAAGACACGAATTACCAAGCACAATTACAGCTGCTGAAAATGGTCTCCGGAGAAGGTGTACCAGCTTACATAGGAAGAAAAGTCAGGCGAGGACGTGGCAGAGGAAGCAGAGAAAGAAATAACGGATGTTTCAACTGTGTAAAATATGGACATTAGGCCAAAGATTTCCCAGAGCCAAGAGGTGCAGGGATACAGACAAGAGAAGAGGGGGGAGCAGATTGAGAGCCGACGGGTAAAGAAAGAGGAGAGGTGGGGGGGCCCAAGGGAAGGGTGAATCTGTTTTCTATCCAATGAAGACACACTTACATAATCTATATATTCTAAAGAAACATACATACATTATTCTGAACTTGTTTACAAAATATGCCTATAATGACAGTAATGATGTAAATGGTGTGCTAACAAAATTTCTTAGCTGATTCAGGAGATATGGTATCTGTTATAATAACAACTGATCTTACACTTCAAAGAAGTGAAATTACAAATGTCTTTCTGGAGGCAGGGGGGAACTCCCCTGATAGAAACATGTTCAGTTTCTGTTCCATGTGAGTGGAACGTTCATAAAATTTATACCATTCTCCAACAGGGAATGAACAAATTTTGATATTTGACTACTCCAGACGTGTGATTCTCTATTTTTACTTCACTTTCTACCATAGTTCCTGCTGTACCATATACAGCATATTGCAATGTTGAAAGATAATTTGCATCAATCTATATTTATTAACATCCTGTCAGCCAATACTTTCTTTTTGTGACCCAGAGGTGAAACTAGGCAGAATGTATGTGTCAGGAAGTGAAGCTGCTGTTGAAGTATTGGTTACAGGATGAAACTAAGAAAGTGTTTAATGCGGCTGGATCTGTTACACATGTTTCCGAGATAAAGGGAAGGCTGGGACCCCTGGCATGACAACACACAAACTGAATTTGACTACTACGGTATCGTATGACATCACTAAATTTAGCTTGCGTGAATTGTGTGAATTACAAGTATAATCTGGACCACCTGACAACTTCGGCGAAATGTTGTCCAAAATTCCAGATGATCTCTGGGCCAAATACAAATGTAAATGTAGGACTCATTGGTGACCGTAAACCAATTTCATCTCACCTCGAAATCTTCACACAGGCCTAAGATTGTGCAACATCCTCTTAAACCTGAAGCCGTGGAAGGCATTACACTGGTATTTGAGACCCTAGTGAGGTCTGGAGTAATTGTACCATGTGATCACTCACCAGTAAACACTCTTAGAAGTAGAAGTTAGAAATTTCAATGTACCCAACCCATATTCAATTCTGAGTTGGATTCCAGCGAGTGTAAATTAGGTCAAAATAAGGGACTTAGCTATTGAATTTAACTGTACACCCAGACATTTCCTGGTGATCCGACAATTGCCGGAAACCACTTGATAAACAGTGTACCTAAACTGGGAAGCCTCTGCCTGTCCATCACAATACAATTAAAAAAAGTAGGCGCTATTTAGCCTGTACAATTTGACTGATTCTGTGACCTGATCAGGCGGGGACCTCAATGGCTGGTATAATCGGTGGGGAGTTTTCTGGGCCAAATTAACATGTATTTATTTCAGTACTTAGTACTCAAGTACCCAAATACTGAGGATTTAGTGTTATTTATTGTTCATGTGGTCTGTCTTGTGTGCCAAAAGATGTGTGTGTGAGGGGCAGAAAGTGAGAAGGAGGGGCTCACATACACAAAAACACACACACACCCAGCACCCTTACAGCACTCTTACAGCGCACATGCATAGTGAATATACACGTGCGAGAATAGAACATAATAAGATTAGGATTGTAGTGAATCATGAGTTGAGTGAAATAGTATGGATCAAGATGGGGCCGTTGTAACAGGCTGCCATCACGACTTCTCCGTTCTCAGTTCACTAATTTTTAGTTTTTATAATATTTTTCTCTGTACACTATCTATTGTTCTTTTCACAATGGAACACATTAAGTTTAGCAGAGAGACTCTTATGTCTATTAGGCATAAATCTACTCACTAAACACTGTTTTAAACCCCGGATCCAAGTTGGCCCAAGAGAGACCCTGAGGAACAAAGGACGCTACAAACACAAGCGTCCACGAGGGAAATGAGCCAGCGTCAGGAACAGGCTGAGGGCACATGCACACCATGCTCCCCTGCCAAGCATTCTATTAGCCAATCACAGACAATTAGCCAGTCACTGGAAAACAAGCTTGATGACCTCAGCGCCAGGGTCAAGTTCCAGCAAGACATTCGGGACTGCAACCTCCTGTGTTTCACCGAAACATGGCTGAACCCAGCACTACCGGACCATGCCATCCAGCCGGCCTAGTTCTTCTCGGTTCACCGCATGGACAGAACAATGGAGTCAGGAAGAACCAAAGGAGAAGGAGTGTGCGTAATGGTAAACAACAGCTGGTGCAACAAGGCTAGCATTTTACCTCTCTCACACTCATGCACACCGAACCTGTAGCCTCTGACTTTAAAATGCTGCCCCTTTTAACTTCCTTGGGAATTTAATTCGGTCACAATCAGCCCTGTCTACATTCCACCACAGGCGGACATGGACAGTGCTTTATGTGATCTACATGAGGCAGTAACTACATATCAAACTCTCCACCGGGATGCTGTGCTTATTGTTGCCAGGGACTTTAACAGTGCCAACGTCAAACGTGCAGTACCAAAGTTTCATCAGCACATCACGTGCGCCACCAGAAGTGACAGGACACTGGATCATTGCTACAAATCAACTAAAGGACAGTTACAAAGTGCAATCTCGCCCAGCATTTGGGAAGTCTGATCACGCGGCCATTGTCCTGATGCCTAAGTATAAACAATGGCTGAAGCAGGAAGCTCCGGTTCAGAGAGATGTGGCACGCTGAATGGACCAGTCAGCGGCCATGCTTCAAGATGCTCTGGATGACGCAGACTGGGACATGTTCAGGCGCTGCTCTGATGACATTAGCAAGTTTACGGAAGTAGTTATGGGATTTGTCAGGAAAGTGGCGGAGGATACAGTTGAGAAAGCTGTTATCAGGACTCTTCCCAATCAGAAGCGGTGGTCCGTAACTATCCGAAACTATACAGAAACTATCCGTAATGCTCTGATATTTTTCTTTATTGCCTACAACGCGGGGATCGCGACCGGGAACATGGACAATTATAAAGCTGCATCCTATAACGTGCGCAGAGCGGTGAAAACAGCGAAGCAACTTTATAGCAAAAAAATAGAGTTTCTCTTCCATCAGAGCTCTAGAAACATGTGGCAGAGACTTAGATCAATGACGGATTATAAAACGGCATCATCCAAGATGACAAGCGCGGATGCTTCACTCGCACACGAGCTAAATACGTTTTATGCTCACTTTGAGGCTGCAGCCAACAGGGCCAGGAATGGTAACAGCGCTAATGGTACTAGTGTCTTTATTAACACTGCTGATTGCTTGCAAGCGAAGAGTGCAGAAATGGACATCGCATTCACCATCTCAGAGCACAACGTGAGAACAGCTGTCAGGAGAGTAAATACCAGGAAAGCTGCAATACCAGACGGCATCACAGGTCAGATCCTGAGAACCTGTGCTGACGAGCTAGCTCAGGTATTTACAGAGAGTCAACCTCTCCCTGGAGCAGTCTGTAATTCCATCATGCTTCAAAAAGGCCACCATTGTTCCTGTCCCAAAGAAACTCCAGCCTGCCTGCCTTAATGACTATCGACCAGTAGCTGTAACTTCCATTGTGATGAAGTGCTTTGAAAAATTAGTAAGAGACTTCCTTACTACCGGACACACTGGATCATTACAGTTTGTGTATCGTCCTAACCGCTTTGCTGAGGATGCGATCGCATACCTCCATCACATGGCCATAGACCACCTGGACAATCGTAAAGGTTCAAATGTTGTTTGTGGATCACAGTTCAGTTTTCAACACCATAATCCCCTCCATACTCACTTCCACGTTGGAGGTCCTGGGACTCGACACATTGCTTTGTTGCTGGAGCTCTGAATTTCTTACGGACAGATTGCAAGCAGTACGGTTGGCTAAATACCCTCACTCACAGTACTGGAGCGCCCCAAGGCTGTGTTATGAGTCCCTTGCTGTACACACCAACTGTTTGGCCAGTTCCAACTCCACGACTATTGTCATGTTTGCTGATGACATGGTTGTGGTGGGCCTGATCACCATCAACAATGAGACGGCCTACCTTGAGGAGATTAAAATCCCGGAGACATGGTGCCAGGAAGACAATCTCCTCCGGATCATCAGCAAGACAAAGGAGATGATCGTGGACTTAGTTCAAAGCGGGAGATGAGGAACTACCAACCACTCATCATCAACAGGGGCCCAGTGGAGAGAGTGGCCAGTTTTTGGTACCTTGGTGCCCACATTTCACAAGCTCTGTCATGGACATGTCACATCTATCACACAGTAAAAAAGGCCCGGCATCGTCTGTTCCATCTCAGACGTCTGAAGGACTTTAAACTGCCCTCTCAGGTGCTCAGGACTTTCTACACCTGCACCGCTGAGAGCATCCTGACTGGCAGCATCACAGTCTAGTTCGGGAACAGCGCACAGTAGGACAGGCGAGCTCTACAGAGGGTGCTACTTTCGGCTGAGCATTTTATCCGCACTGAAATTCCTGGTCTGCACTCCTTCTACAATAAACGCTGCTTGACCAGGGCCAGGAAGATTGGGAGGCACCTCAACCACCGCAACAACGGACTGTTCTCTCTGTTACGGTCAGGGAAGTGTTTCCGCTCTTTAAAAGTGAACACAGAGAGAATGAGGAGGAGTTTCTTCCTGCAAGCTATCCGGGCCCTCAACCAGAACTCCATCACATAACACACACACAACACAAACAGAACAGGACTCTCTTTTGCTTTTTCTTTGCTCTTTTTGCGTTTTGCACACACATCTGCACAGGACACTCTCTTGTACTTTCTTTTGTTCACCCATATGCACAAATGTATATATACACTGTATATACTATATTATTAGACATATACATATTGCATATAGATGTACATTTGTAATTTGTAATTACCATACTTATTTTTAATATAATTTATATGTAACCAACCACCCCCCCACCCCTTTTTATAGCAAACGTTCAGCAAGTCGTCAAAGCATTTCACTGTATGTTGTACTATGTATGATGTACATGTGACAAATAAACTTTGAACTTGAAATTGAACTAGTAGAGCAAATTTGGGGGTTTCCTTTAGCCATATGATCTTTTTTATAAACTTAGAATTGTAGTATTGTACGGGTACAATACATTATGTACAATACAATGTACATACAGTATATACATATGATGTTAGGCTATATGCAGTATATTAGTATATTTCTAGATCAAATCAGCATTTGAGTCCTGTATTTATAATTATCTATCACTGAGCGTTCACAACAAGCAGCAGTGAAGATAGGTACATAAAGATGAATGATAAAAGATTGTTGTGGATAGCCAACCTTAATGGATCATGAAGACCAGATCAGTCAAAAAACATGTAGTTTAACAAAGATTTTATTAAAGTATTAAAGTGTTAAAGTAAAGAGATTAAATATTTAGTAAAATTGATGAGTATTAAGGCAAAGCTTTGATCTAAGGGTGCAGTCTGAGACCAGTGTGAAGCAATGTTTCAGAGACACACAAATTTGAATCATCAAAAGGTCTTTTTTTTATGCAAACAGTCTTACACACACACATAGATGCACAGACATTGTGTCGCTCAAAACAAACCTTTACGAGGAGTGTCTATCCGTGTTTTGAGAACACTCCGAACCTTCTAACAAAACTTATCTGGGTTTAATTTTTATTACCAACACTCTGGCCAGAACCAGCTTTCTGAAGGTCTAAATAAAGCCACATATATTCACAGAGACCTTTGACCTAGTTATTTAAAATGACATCAAATTCAAACTGGAAAACTGTAAAATCCATTACAAGATATACAAACTTTTTAGTTTCAATAGTTAAATAGTATGAATGAGTATGTTTTTATTGTTAAATTTTCTGTGGATGATTTTTTTTATTTTCAGATTAAGGATTCAGTCCTGATCTATGAACTTTTCTGCCATTCTTCTCGCCTAGCCATTTAGTTATTTGTAAATGTGCTGCACATGCGCGCTGCCATTATTTTTTTTCCTGCAAAGCAGGCAGCTCTGGCATGCTGCGGGTTGTCAACCTGATCCTGGTGGGGTGTGGCATGCCACTGATGGCAAACACTGTCTGCCCCAGCATTTTTTTTCACTTTTTTCATTATGTTAAATTGACTCATGGGTTAGATATATAGAAATAGTGAAGTTCTGGTTTACCAAAGAATTTCAAAATAACTCAGACTTTTTTTTTAAAAGGTGCCTCGTTTAGGGAGTTTAGGGAGTACCATTTCAGACACCCCATTTCATCCAAATGTACTGTTCCAATATTTACAGATGGACTTTATTGCACTTAGTCTGGTAAATGTGGGCATGTTTTCTAAATGGGTAGAGGTATTTCCCACAGCCAAACAGGACTCAGCAGCAGTTGCCAAAGTGCTGCTTTCTGAAATTATCACACGATGAGGAATTCCAGAAAGAATCAGTATTGATAATGGTACCCCCTTATATGTAAATGATCTGGTCCCTTCTGTCAAAATCATTAATCGATTTTTTATTATTTATGATTGATGAGTTTAAACTTTTTGACTTTGTCCTTTGAGTTTGACGTATGACCTTGCCTTCTGTCAGTCTCCTTAAATGATTTTTAATTACCTGTTATTATTGACTTAAAACTCTTCATCTGATAGTTTTCCAAAAAATTGCCACATCAGGAAGTGTCACAAAAGTCTAATGCAAAATCTTATCCATCCGTTTAAATATATTCTATAATCGTTAAACATTAATAGTTTTATTTCTATGATTTATTTCTTTTAGTTTTATTTCTAAACAGCATCTAAAAAAGGATCTCTCTCACTCTCTCACACACACACACAATCACCACACAACCCACCCTGTCCCCCAATTAAAAAAGTTTTTTTAACTGGCCGGTGGTAAGCATTTTACATGCACATTGCATAAAATAGGCTATATTTTATTTGAATACATTTATTCTTAAGCTCACATACATTTATTCGGAGCTCCGGCTTTTGCTCCTCTCCTTGCATTTCAGGACATCTTTTGACAGCAGGACATGTACAGGCATTCGTGGAACGGGCCAGAGCAACAATACCAAAGGCTTTAGGTATGTGAACGTCCGTTGATCTGCAGGGTGCGCAGAGGCTGATCTCTGCCCAGTAAAAGTGTCGGATCGAATGTTGGTGCAGATGGGATGAGCTCCATGCTGCACAGAGGCCTTGCTCTGCCCAGGGAAAATGCCTCATGTCGGATAGAATTCTGCTGCAGATGGGATGAGCTCCATGCTGCACAGAGGCCTTTCTCTGCCCACGGAAAGGTGCACTATGGCGGTTGCCCTCTGGTGTGGAAGGGGTGGATTCCACTAAGATCCAGAGGTGCACAGAGTGTATTGTATCCCCGGGAAAGGTGCTTCATGTTGGTTAAACTCTGGTATTGAATGGGTTCATTCATGCTGTTATTTTTAACCTTTCAGACACTCTGGAGTGTTGTCCCGTGCTGCCAAACGTTCACTGCCTGTATGGTTTATTGGCCGGCTTCATCGTTTGCCTGACAGGACATCGCTGTGGGGTCTTGTTGGGAATGGAGGCAGATGAAGTCCTAGCGGCGCCTGAAGACAAGAGCGGACGTTGCATGATAATGGTAAGGCTTCACACATACCGATGCAGAGGTGATGTTACAAACATTGAAGGGTGAGGGCTTCCAACAATGCCTATTGCAGCACCTGTTAATGGGGCTTTGTTTGGACAGGTGGAGAACCACAAAACCTGCTCGGTCTATGGCAATGCCCTCATCCCGTTGGAAAAGGAGGAATATGCCTGGTCTAAGAGCTTCCTCTCCCAGTGTCACAAATACCCTGTTGGCGAGTCTGCACTAGTATTTGGCAACAGCAAAGGTGGTCCGTTCTCATGTCTGTCCCTGGCCTTCCAAAAATGCTGGAGAGGCTTTGGCCTACCAGGGAAACCAGGTATTGGACTAATTCGTTCAAGCTTAAGCACTTATGTACAGTAGGTATTGTCACACCATTTTCAATCGATTCGTTGTCTAACATACTTCCGAGTATTAAACGGTGTCTTGTCTCTACTGTGGTTATGGTGTTTCAGGTAGGCCAGCAGCTACGGTATAAGCAGAAGGAGCAGGTTCGGCAGCTGATGTGTCACAGCATCGCAGTGGCGGAGGTATTTTACGAAGCCAACCAAACCCTGACCTCGGCCTTCATGGCTCGCAAGGCTGCAGGAACTGCAGTTGTAAAGCATACAGACCATCACTCAGAGCCCCTGCACAAAAGCACTTCCAACAGTGCTGAGGAGGCTCATGACTCCACTGAAACGGAGTCAAGTTCCAACAGTGAGAATGGAGCGGACTAGGACAGTGGCAGGATTCCATAAATAGAGAGTAATAACGGCTTGATGCTAACACAATTAACTGCTGATGTGGATGAAAATGATCGTGGCAACAGGCCGGTCATGGATGATGACCCAGGCTGCCTTGTAGACGCCTTCTTGCTGGGTGACGGAAACACGGCTGACTGTGACTCCCAAAATATTGAATAAATAAAATCTCAAAGAACTTCTGGTCTCTGTGTTTTTATTTAAGCTAAGTCCCAGTTATGCCAGGGGTAATAACAGGGGTGGTAGGGGATGTGAGCTCCAGTGTGCGCAGAGGCCGATCTCTGCCCAGCAATGGTGCCCTGTGTCGGATAGAATGCTGGTGCAGATGGGGTGAGTTCCATGCTGCACAGAGGCCTTTCTCTGCCCAGGAAAGGTGCCTCATGTCGCATCGAATGTTGGTGCTGAAGGGGTCAGCTCCAGGTTGCACAGAGGCTTTCTCTGCCCAGGAAAGGTGCCTCATGTCGGATAAAAGGCTGGTGCTTAAGGGTTGAGCTCCATGCTGCACAGAGGCCTTTCTCTGTCCAGGAAAGGTGCCTCCTGTCAGATCGAATGTTGGTGCTGAAGGGGTCAGCTCCAGGCTGCACAGAGGCCTTTCTCTGCCCAGGAAAGGTGCCTCATGTCAGATAGAACAGGGTATAACCTGGTTATACGTTTACTGTTCGAAAAAATTACAAAGTCCTTTTTTCAGACCACATGCGTCATCCAGCAGCTGGGCAAGCATAGTCCGTGGGCTGTTTTCGGCCTCCACGGCTGGCTGGAGGTGCTGTTGTGCCGGGGGTGGACCAGAGTGGTATCATCAGGATGATAGAAAAAGGCTTCCGATCAAAATCTCCATGCTGAACACAGGCCTTTCTAAGCCCAGGGAAAGTGCCGCATGTCGGATCAAATGTTGGTGCTGAAGGGGTCAGCTCTAGGCTGCACAGAGGCCTTTCTCTGCCCAGGAAAGGTCACTCATGTCGGATAGAACACGGTTATAACCTGGTTATACGTTTCTTGTTCGAAAAAAATGGACAAAGTCCTTTTTTCAGACCACATGCGTCATCCAGCCGATGCACAGAGGCCTTTCTCTGCCCAGAAAAGGTGCCTCATGTCAGGTCGAACGCTGTTGCTGATGGGGTAAGCTCCAGGCTGTACAGAGGCCTTTCTCTGCACAGGGAAAATGCCTCATGTCAGATAGAACACTGGTGCTGAAAGGGGTGAGCTCCATGCTGCATAGATGCCTGTCTCTGCCCAGGGAAAGTGCCTCATGTCAGGCAGAATGCTGGTGCAGGCTGGGTGAGCCACTTTTCAAATATTACACCAAGTCCTGGTTATACCAGGGGCCACAAAAATGTCCATTTTTACAGACCACATGTGACATCCAGAAGTCAGCAGAGCCTCCTCGGTAGGCCATTTTTGGTCTCCTCGGCCGCCCGGAGGTGCAATTGTGTACCGGCCTGACCGGAGTGGTACCGTCACAATTTCAAGAGGCAGTGGCGAGTGCAGGGCCAAGGACAAAAGGACTTTGCCACTTTTCCCCACTAGTTTCCTCACTAACCCGGTGAGGCAGGGAGGCGAGCCCCGGTGAGCTCTCGCTTCTGGCTTCCAAGCCATCCCTGGTGCCCTGGCGACTCCCGGGACAGTGACAGGTGGGGAGTTTGACTGGGGTGGTACACCTGTCAAATCGTAACCCAGGTGTCCTAAGGCGAGCTTGGGGTAGACAGAAACCTCTGGTTTTCAGCACGAGGTGTCAGAAAAGTTTCCACAGGGATAACTGGCTTGTGGCGGCCAAGCGTTCATAGTGATGTCGCTTTTTGATACTTCGATGTCTGCTCTTCCTATCATTGTGAAGCAGAATTCACCAAGCGTTGGATTGTTCACCCAACAGGGAGCGTGAGCTGGGTTTAAACCGTCGTGAGACAGGTTAAGTTTTACCCTACTGATGTGTCGTTGCAATAGTAATCCTGCTCAGTACGAGAGGAACCGCAGGTTCAGACATTTGGTGCGTGTGCTTGGCTGAGGAGCCACTGGTGCGAAGCTACCATCTGGGGGATTATGACTGAACACCTCTAAGTCAGAATCCCACCAAAACATAACGATACCGCAGCAGATCTTCAGTTGGTCTGGCATAGCCGGGGTTGAACGCCCCGGCAAGCAGAGCCATTCACTAATGGGCCGGGGTGCGGCTGGATGAGCGCCGCACCCTCTCCGATTGCGCACCACAAGATTATGTTGAACCCGGTGCTAAATGACTCGTAAACGACTTTATTCGGGGTCGGGGTGTCGTGAGTGGCAGAGCAGCTCCATCACTGCTATCCATTGAAAGTCATCCCTCGATCCAATCATTTGTCAGGGAGCACCGCATGGGGCAGCCCTCCCTCCCTCTGCCTCGCCAAGGGGTAGGTGGAGAGGAAAACCTCCGAGTTTGACCAAAGGCCACCAAAAAACTTAATTCCCCAGTTATACCAGGGGCCTGGGTCTCCAGGGGCGGCTGCTTACGACTATAAATCGAGACCCAGTGCTTAAGTGTGGGTGACCGGGTGCTGATGGTGGGCCGATTGGTGTTCCACTAAGATCCAGGGGGCACAGAGCTGTTCTCTGCCCAGGAAAATGTCGCTCATGTCAGGGAGAACAGAGTCTAACCCCAGTCCTGGTATAGCCGCTGGCCCCTGGTATAACTCTGCCGTGTCTGAAAAAAAAGTCCCCAGTTATACCAGGGTGTGGGTTCCAATGTGCTGATGGTGCGCCGGGTATGGGTGTCCCAGAAGGCGGGTGATCCACAGCTTCTTCCTCCCCAGACAAAGTGCCCAGTAACTAGCCAAGCACCTGGCTCGAGCCGGTTCAAAAAGTTACATCCCCCAAGATTTCATTGCCCCCAGCAACATAGCCTCTAAGTGGGATTAGTAAATGCAGTAACTGGGCTTATGCTGTATCGAGCTTTAAAGGGAATTTTAAACGTATCATACCCAGGAAAAGTGCCTCTGAGTGGGCCTTCTAACTGCATTAACTGGGCTTATAATGCATGAAGCTTTAAGGGGAATTTTAAACTTATCATGCCCAGGAAAGCAGCCTCTAAGTGTGATTTGTAAATGCATTAACTGGGCTTATAATGCATGGAGCATTAAGGGGAATTTTAAACTTGTCATGCCCAGCTACATAGCCTCTAAGTGGGCTTAATATCTATTTAAAGTAATCTTGGTTAAAATGCTGTTGCTGAAGTTCTGCGCTCCAAAAAGCTCCAGGGTGCGCAGAGCCGTGCTCTCCCCAGAAAGAAGCACTCAACATTGGTTGAACCCTTGATGCGGAAGTGCTGGTTTAAATAAAGCTCCATGGGCGAAAATGATCGTTTTGTCCACGAAAAAAATCGCTTAATATCAGTTAAAATGATGGCGTGGAAGTGCTTATTTCAATAAAGATCCATGGGCGATTTCTCTGCCCAGAGAAAAGCCTCATGTCGGCTCAAACGTTTGTGCAGAAGGGGTGAGCTCCATGCTACACAGAGGCCTTTCTGTGCCCAGAGAAAGTGCCTCATGTCGGACATAACGTTTGTGCAGAAGGGTGAGCTCCATGCTGCACATTGACCTTTCTCTGCCCAGAGAAAGTGCCTCATGTCAGACATAACGTTGCTGCAGCTGGGGTGAGCTCCATGCTACACAGAGGCCTATCTGTGCCCAGAGAAAGTCCTCTTGTTGGACATAACATTGGTGCAGAAGGGGTGAGCTCCATGCTGCACAGAGTCCTCTCTCTGCCCAGAGAAAGGCCGCATGTTGGACATTACTTGTTGGACAAGGGGTGACACAGGCATCGGAGATGTACTCTCACAACGATGCGGCGACCCCAGTAAGGTCTACCCCTGTGCATTTTACTCCCGCAAACTCACGTCCAAAGTCCATAAGTACAGTAATTACAAATTACAAATGTACATTTATATGCAATATGTATATGTGCTATAATATAATATATACAGTGTACATGTACATTAACGGTGCAATTTTGTGCATTTCAGTCAGGTTGCTTGCGTCGATGTACTTATGACCACAATGCTTACGGTTAGGTTTGGCGGTATGGATCCGTT